>BQNB010027513.1:0-57558 GCA_026074375.1 Tanacetum coccineum
TAAGCTACACTATACTACACTACTCCTACTCTAGATAAATTCCACTGTGTGATTGGCCTCCTCATTATAGCTGGCAAGAGATGATTCTAGACTTTGAGGAGCGTCTTAAATCCTTTAATCTTGGCCCTTGATCTCAATCCATTATTTAAGCACCCTTGATCTCTCTCCACGTCCTATCCACCAATCAAAGCTTGTAGGATTGCCAGTGTGGCTAAATGATTGTTAAGCGTGTCAGATAAATCTTTTTGAAGCAAGAGAGTGTGTGAGAGGTTTACCCTGGTTAATTGTACTTGTGTAAAAAGAGTAAAGGGGACGATGAACAGTAACTCAAGGTGCGTTTATAATTTTAACTTAGGTCAGGGATGGATGGATTGGGCTTTGACTTGTATTATTTGGGCCAGAACTAGTTTTAGGTTAATGGATTGGATTTTGTTTTATTTTTGGACTTTGATTTGTAAATGGGTTTAGACTTTTAGGTTTATAAAGTATAAATCTTAATGGGCTGACCTGGCCTAATAAAATGGGTACGGGTTGGCCCATTAAAGATAAATACGCCTTCGGCTTCATTTTCTCATGCTCTTTTCATTCCCGTGCTTGGTTTTGTCTGTTTTGCTTTATTTTTGTCCTTTGTGATATATTCGTTACCTGCAAGACACAATTAACAAAACACACATATACAATGCATTTTTATGTATTTATCGTTCATTATTTGTCTTTTTAGCATAATAATAAGAAATAAATGATATGTGTTTAAGCACATATCAAACATCTTGTCACAGTATTTATCATAAAGTAACTTCTTGTTGTAGTATTGTGTTACAACACCTGTGGCCAAGAGATCAACAAGTTCATCGTGCAGGTTTGGTTTAGCATCCGTTGTAGCTGGATTAGTGTTCTTCTCCTCCTCAACAGGTGAAGTATTTGCTTGGCATGCTAAAGGAACATCCTTGGTTGTAGCCCCTGATGCATTCTCCACCACAGTGGCAAACCTGTTCAAGGTATCTGTAACCTTGTTGAATAGATTTGGAAGGGAATCCAAAGTCTTGAGCTTTTCCTGAACTGAAGATACTTGACTTGGTAAAGCTTGAAACTCCGTTGGAAGTTCCCATTGAATATTCTTTAATTCAACAACCTAGGATGAAAGACTAGAGATAGTAGAAGTGAATGTCTCTAGTTTTGTTGTAATTTCTTTTAAGTCCCCAAGTAGTTTGATTTCCATGTCTTGAACATGCTTCTTTAGCTCTTTAATTTCTCCAGATAATTCAGTAAATTTTGATGGGAGCTCTTTTAGTGCGTTTGGTAACTAGCTGGCAAAGTCATGTGAGGCTAAGAGCTTGGAGAATTCAGGTTTTAAAGAGGTTACCAGAGGATCAATAAGCTGGTTAATGTCTGGATATGATGGCCTAGCCTTTAGTGAGGCAACTTCAGCTTCGGCTTTTTCCTTTTGTTGTTCTAGCTCATCCTTCTAGGACTGAAGTAATTGAACCTGAGCCATTAACTCTTAAATTTGAGCCGATTTTAGAGATGGAGGATGTGGGATTGAAGTGTCTTCAGGTACATCATGAGAAGTAGCATGAGTGTCTTTATCTTTGTTAACTTCCTCTTCCTCTTCACTCTCATCTGAAACAATGATTGGCTTATCTTGTGGGCAGTCAGGAGTGAAGAAGGCAGATGTTGTGTCTTTTAAGAGATCTGATAAATCCTCCAGCTTTATTTTCTTTGAAATTTCATCAGCTATGGACTCCTCATTTATACCCAAATTAGTGTTGGCAGTTTTTAACCCATCTCCAACATATTTGGTTTGATCTACAAGAACACTTGGATTAGTCCTTTCAAATATGTAATCATTTTAATACTTTTTGGTTCCTTCATCCATACCCTGTTGTAAAGGTATGGAATCACTAGGAGCAGATAATACAGATCACACCTTACTTAGAATCTGCTAAGCACAAGACCCTAAATGCAGACTCAAAGTGCAAATGAAAGAAGCTGAATAAACAGGTTTGATAATTATAAATGCAGACATACCACTACTGAGCTAAAGGTGGGCTCCTTCTTCACTGGTGGCCCCTAAATATGTTGGGCCACCAGTGCTTGTTGTGCCTCTTTAATAATTTCATCACCAACTACTAAGGTGTGGGAGGAAGGATGGCTTGGGCTTTGTCCCTAGGTCGATACGTGAACCTGGGTTTTTTCTTTTTGATTGGCCAGTTTGTGGATTTGGATGCCTCATCTTGGACTCAATGTTGTTATGAAGATTAATTTTCTTCTGAGTCATTTTAGCTCCAGGCGTTTATGCTTGGGGAACCTCCTCAGTTTGTAAGGCAGGTTTTGGAGCTTTTAGGAGTCCACCAGCCCATGCAAATTGTACAGATGGCCTTTATGTGGTCAGTGAAGGGAGGTCCTTCAGTTTGGTTTGGCTTTAGTGCCCAGTTGTAAACACTAGAGACCTGAGTGAGGTTTACGTTGAGCTCTTCATTATCATATTCAGGCATCATGTATTCCAGTAGAAGGGATATAAACCTAGGATAGGGAACAACCTTTTCCCTAGTTTTCTTGCTCAGTTTGTGAATTATATCCTCCCCCAAATTAGGCTTTAGCATAATCTACACTTTACCCCATTGGCCAACATACAAGATGGGCATCCTTGTGGATATGGGTCCAAGGCCACCTGTTTTCCCACCTAAACCTAAATGATTTAACCCATCAGTACCTCCACCTAGGAGGAAGATACTCTTTTGAGACTTCCCCTTTGTCCTAAAATCTTCCTACTAGTAACCTATGAGTTTGAAACCATGTGTCTCATACAATTGTTAATGGAGGGTGTGGCAACATACATACTTGAGTAGGTAGGAATAAGCCCAAAGACATTCTAAAGTGTTTTATACCTATAGTCTCCTCTAATTTACTATTGGAGTTATACTCACCCAAATCTAGAAGTCATCAAATGGTCTTTGCAGTATACCAAAATTCACACAGGTATTCTTTATATTGAGTTGGGGCCCTGATAAATGCTTCCTTTAGACAAAATTTGGAAATGAAGTCTGACACTACTCTAAAGTATTCTGAGTTTGGGTGCGAGGGATATAGTAGTGCAACTTCATTGTTAGTGGTGAAGGCAATCTCTTCAAAGGTGAACTCAATCTGATCTGCAGGTAAGAAAGGGTTTGAACTTTTGGGTTTGTCAAGAGTGACAGGTTCTTCTTTAGGAGTGATTTTAGGTGAAGAGGGATTGCGTGATGATGATTCAGCCATTATAGAGTTAGGGTTTTGAAGATTTGATTTGGTTTGAGGTGTGTGTTTTGCTTGTTCTTGATTGGATTTGTGAGAGTGGGGGTTGAAAGGTTTGTTGTGATTTACATGATTGATGAAATTACAAAATTTTCTTTGAGAAATTGTAATTATCATTTGAGGTTATAAAGTTATGGGAATGTTTAGGGTTTGTTTTCAGCATGTGTGCTAAACTTTGTATTTATTAAAAGTCATCAAAGCATGCATCTGACACCTAAAACAGTGAACAGCCGTCTATTCAACTGAAAAAGTAGGTGAGAGAAAGATGATGAGGCCACTCTAAATTTTGGATATCCTCTATTAATATATTTTAATTAAATAACTTCTTTGAAAAGGAAATTAGTTTGATAAAATAATATTACTTTTGAAAATTTAATTTGTTTAAAACAGACCTTGAGATTGATGTTTGAAAAAGCTGGACTAGTTCAGGTTTGGTGTTTGATGTTTATGACTGAATCGGAATTATTGTAATCTTCATCATCATCAATATTCCAGCAAAGGCGACAAAGCCCCAAATTCTCATGCAAATCCATGAATGAGACATATGTGATTGCTCAGTTACTTCACTCAAGAGACAACTGAAGAATTAGATAAAATCATTTTATAAACTGAACTGAAGGAAATAAATTAGTTTTCTTCAGTTTTTGACTTAACCATTATATGTGCTCTAGCTAAGGCGGCAAAACCATACATGCTCATGCAAATCCATGAATGAGACATATGTGATTGCTCAGTTACATCACTTAAGCAAGCTAAATGTTATATGCAAAAACTGAACTGACATTTAACATACGAAAGTTTGTTTAGCTTTGGATAAAAGCACTGAAGCTTTAGTTTTCTTCAGTCAGGACTGAAGCTTTAGGTTTTGTTAGCTGTGTTTTTATGTAAAGTGATGGTCATTAATATTCCCGAGACCTGTATAGGAAAACGTAGTTTACAGGAATTCATTTAAGTTAATTGGGCCTAGGTGTCGGGCTAAAGCCGATTAGTTCGGTCCATTAAAGGCCCAAATGATCCAACAAGGAGTCCATACTCTTTGTAGTATAAATACAACCCTCCTAGCATGTTAGGAGGGTGTTGCTTCTTATTTTCTCCTAATAGATGTCACCATTTTTCTTTCTTTTATTTCTCTCTAGTTCTTTCTCTCTTTAAGTTTTCCTCTTTATTTTCGTGTGAGTTGGTGATGAAATGATAACCTAACATGTGGTATCAAGAGCCAAGGAGTTGTTAGTGATCGTGTTTAGCTTCTTCAAACAATTTTCATCAAGGTTTTTGATTCGTTTTTTTGGTTTTTGGTTCAAACCGTACGTCTCAACCTTTTTGATCCATTTTCGCTTATTTTCTTGTCAAAAACGTGTTGTTTTTATGATCAAGATGTACTTTTGTTAGTTCTATACTTATTAGAAGCTTATTTGGGCATCAAAACATGTTTTTGGATCGAAAATATCTAGGTTTAAAACGTTTTTTTAAGCAAGAGAAATACGTTTTTGAATCTAGCGAAATATGTTCTCAGTCAAAATATGCAAGCGAAACATGTTTGAAAGTGAAATATGACAGGTTGATTTTCAAGCGAAATATTACATTTCCTGAAACAAAGTGCTGCCAAAATTTACATATTCCAAGCGAAGTATGTATTCCAAGCGAAATATGTTCTCCAAGCGAAATATGTTCTGAGCGATTTATGTTCCAAGTGAAATATGTTCTGAGCGATTTATGTAATACAAGTTGTCACATTTCAAGCGAAACATTACATTACATATTTCAAGCGAAATATTACATTGCATATTCCAAGTGAATCAGGTGGGAAGAGACTGATTTTGGGCTTCATATAAACAACACTCCTTCAACAACAAATCTAATTTTCACTGTTTCTTCTTGATTTAGTAAAATCCCACGAAAGAATCATTTATTTCTCAGTTTAATCATAGAATTGTAAAATCCCATGAATTTGGACTTCATTCTCATAATCACTAATCACTAAAACGATCCTTGCTTATCATTTCACATCACTTTTGCAATGTCGACTCAACAAGACATTTATGCTTAGCTGGTTATTCGAAAATCCATACCACCTATGGTCGTAACAAAGACCAAATGTTCCATGGGGTCTTCTCGTCCCCCCCCCTTTCTTCGTTATGCAAAGAGTAAACCAAATGGAAAGCTAATCTACAACTCCATTATGAATGGTCCATATGTTAGACGAATAATTCTTCCTTCACTTAGGTGATGCCCAGACCGTGGAAGATCCTAGTAGCTAAAAAACCTTTTATGAGCAGACTGATGATGAACTTACTGAAAAAGAAGTAAAGCAAATGGAGGATGATGATCAAGCCATTCATCTTATTCTAACGGGTCTTCCTGAAGACATGTATGCTACTGTAGATAGTTGTGAGACTGCTCAGGAAATCTGGTTACATGTTCAGCAAATGATGAAAGGTTCTGATATTGGGATTCAAGACAAAAAGGCTAAGTTGTTTAATGAATGGGAAAGGTTTACTTCTACTGTTAAGGAATCGACTGAGTCTTACTATTATCATTTTTCAAAGCTAATGAATGATTTCAAAAGAAATAAACACTTTCTAAAAAAGATCGCCAACAATCTCAAGTTCCTAAACAACTTACAACCAGAATGGAGACGACATGTTACCTTTGTTCACCAAACAAAGGATTTTCATGAAGTAGATTACACTCAGTTGTATGATTTCTCGAAATACAATCAGGCAGAGGTAAATGAACTAAGGGCAGAACGACTAGCAAGAGCACATGATCCTTTGGCACTTATGGCAAATTCTAACAATCCTTACAATTATTAAGTGTTTCACCAAGATCAACCATCACCGGTCACCTTAATGCAAACAACACAACCCAACAACAACTTCATCCTACAACCATCATTCAACACGAACTACATGCAACAACCAATGCCAAATCTTGAAGACATTACAGATCCCACAACTGCAATGAACATGGCACTTGTTCTAATGGCCAAGGCATTCAAACTAAACTACTCAACACTAACCAACAACAACTAGACAATTTCATTAAACCCTAGTAATAGGCAGATTGCACAGCCGAGTATGAATTTGGGTCCAAACAGACAGATGCATATGGTTGGAGGTAATGGTGGAAATCAGTTTAGATAGTAGGCTGGGAAAAATGTTGGGAATCTGAATGGGTATAATGCAGTACAGAATGTCGAGAATCAGGTTGTTTAGAATGCAGTCCAGAATCCGGTGTCTGAATGTAGGAAATGAATGACTTATTGTTTTAAGGGATTGCTAATCCGAATGCAAATTAGATTGGGAATGGTGGGTTCTTCCTAACATAATCACTACACACACAACACAAAGAAAAGAACCAAGTGGCTAGATATTTGCAAATATCTTATAGAGACAAGATGTGACTAGCTTTAATGAGTTAAGGGAGGTACATGCTTTTCCTAAGACTTTCTAGTAATTAAAAGAATTTTGTGAACTTGGATAAATCACCTAGGTGATTTGTTTGGCTCCTTATATTTGGGCCACATTCGTGTGGTTTGAACACCTAGCACAAGATGTTGACTTAAATCTTGTGCTTAGATAGTTTAAATAGTGTAACCGGTTTTAAGTCTAGGAAGTCTAGGTATTTTCCGTGGTGCGTCCTAAGATTATTTTTATTACGAAACGTAAGGTCATTAGTGACCAATAAAAATAAAACTGAGCAAGTTAGATAATTGATTACTTAAATAATTACTAGAGCACTACTGGACATAACCTAAATTTATTTGGTGGCCATTCACAGTAAATTGAGTTTCTTTTTTAGTCTACGCGGATTTAGCTTAAACATCAAAATTAAAAGTAAACGCTATCAGGCTGAAAGTAAATTGTTGACATTAAAGAGTCGTACAATACGTGAAAATCAGAAATGTTACAACAGCAATAATTCTTATTTTTGAGTAGACGTCACGAGCTGATTCCCTTGTGGTCGCAAATGCATAGAACTGTCTTCGCTTTTTGCCCCAATGTGAGATTCCCCAGAGAGCGAATTTGTTTGTATTTGACTAACATTTGACTCCCACATTGATTGGCACTAAGTCTTCTCTCCATTTTAATATGCCCGTAATCTGCTCATGCCGTGGTCTTCGTAACTGAATAGAGTACTTGTGCTTGACTCACTCACCACTAGTACTCAAGTCGTTATTGATGAGTGATGAAACGTATAACTTGACCGACCTTGAAATTTGGAACAACCGGTAGTGGCTCTGTCGCAATATCATACGGATATTGCGGCCTTCCGGGGTTTACCTACCCAGTCCAATTTTTCTGTTGTGGCTTTGTAGACTTCTTCACAAAAGTATTCAAGTTCAGTCAAACTCTTGCATGTTCCTTTCATCAGCTCAAATGTTGGACCTGCTAATAATTCAGGTGTTAGTGTTTTAACATTTAGCCGGTTCATCACAAAAGCGGAGAAGTCAAATGTAGTGTCTGTTAGCTCATCGAATGACGACTCTCGAGGGTCCTGTTGTGCCAGATTGCTAAGCCAAGGTTGGACAGATTCATGAACGGCAGGAACAGACGTATTCCATGCATGATCAGGAGAAGGTAGTCTCGTAGGTTTTTGAAACCAGTCAGGAAGATGTTGAACCTCTTCTTCGGCTTGTTCATCTTGGACACCTGTTTCGAACTCCTGGTCTGCAGGTCCTTTAAAGACATCTGTAGATTGCATAGCTTCCTCTACCGGAGCAGATTGGCTAGCAGATTTCTTGTGAGTCTTAGATCCTGTACTGGTAGTCTTTCCTGCTGTCTTGGTTGTCGTTTCACTTGGAGCACTGGTAGAAGCGGGTTCCTTTCCTGACCTTCTTCTTTTGGACCCCCGGTCTGTTCCAGCGGAGGGTTCTTGATCATCATCTGCACCATCTCTAGGTCTTTTAATTGTGACAGTATCGCCATATGTATCTAACAAGATTTTGTCGGCTTCATACGCCTCAACTAATGCCTTGTAGAGCTGTCTCTGAATGTCTGACCTGTTGATAGAGTTGTTAGCTTCCATCTTGTCTATTAAGATCTTTTTCAGCTCTAATTCTGAGAGATTTGCAGCTACAGCATGAGATGTGTTGGCTTCCTTTGATGATCGCACCAGAACCTCAGACTCAAGTTGATCGGTTACGAACTTCTCGACTTTTGGAATAATTTTGGAGACTTCCTTTTTGACTTGTTCCTTGATGATTTTCTTCATTCCGTCATCAATTGAGTCAAGGAATTGTTGATTTGCAGTAGTAGACTCTTCTCGAATTCTTTCATACTTCAATTGGACTGCAACGTCCACTGCTTCCTGCATTTTATTCGCTAGATATTGCTCAACGGTGCTAGGAATAGAGGAGAGCGCTTCAGCATATTGATTTGTTTGCCTGAGTTCTGAGAAGTTATCTTCTAACGCTTTCAGTCTGTGATCAAAGCCAAACAACGAAGCAAAGTTAGGAAGATTTTGTAGCGAGGAGCTTGTAGTAGTTGCCGGTGTCAAAATTGGTAGTTGTTGTGGTTGAATGATGATAGGATGCGGTGTTGGAGGGCGATTGATTTGTGCAGTGAATTGTGCAGTGAAGGATGGCTCCATGATGGCTGTAACAGAAGTATCAATGAGAGAAGTGGCTTCAGTATGTTGTCGAAAAATATCATCAACACCAGTATCTTGGTTTGGATTCAGCATGTTGAGGACGATCGTATGATCCGGACGAACTTTGTTGTTTGACCATCAGGTTTTAACCCAGAGTTAGGGTCACATGAGTGTCTTCAAATCTGTATAACTTTATTCTTCCATCAAGATCGGTATTGGTATCTTTGACTGCCTCATTTCCTTGATCCTTTTCATCTGTAGCATCTTCATCCGACTTTGCGCTTGCAACATTCGCTCCTTCAACGTCATTGTCACTATCTTCCTCATCTGATGATGAAATACTAGAATCATCTTCATCAGTATCCTCTTCATGTATTATTTCATCATCATGAGTCGTGAGCTTTGGATGTACAAAATCACCATCATTATCTGATTTAGTCAGTTCTTCATCATCATCATCTTCAGCTTTCTTATCATCGTCAGGTTCTTCATCATCTTCTTGATCTATTTTCATCATCCGTCAGGTTAACTATTCTTCTTCCTGAGTAGTCTCTTGAACGTCCATGTTTCTCTGCATCTTCATCATCTTGATCTTGTAATCATCTTGTTATCGATCACTAGATTTTCCAAGAGATATCATCCTTGAGTCATATTAGGGACATCGAGAACCCCTGGAGTAACACCAGTTCATCTGCTCTAGAACACTAGCATGAGAGCTATGAAAGTTTTCTTGTTGGATTCTTTTTATTGACTATTTTGAGTTGCTCAGCCTCTGTCAAATCTGCCTCAGAGATATTCTCCAGCTCTGTAGTCTTTTGTTTTCTTTTCCAGACTTCTTTTCCTTGGGGGCAGTGGGAGGCTTCTGTTGAGTGATTATGTCTGTATTAGCTTTCTTCTTGCTTCCTTTTGTCTTAGGAGGAATTGTTCTGAAGGCCCTTGCATAACTTCTTTTGTTTGATTCAGTGTTGCGGATGTCCCCTTTTTGTTGGTTATGCCACTGCAGATAGCCCGTAACTACTGAGTATTTTCATTCCTTGAGATGTCTTTGATGGTAGTGAACATTGGGTCATCTCTGGCATAGTGCAATAGACCATGTTATTCTAGAATTTGGGGGGGACAAAAGGGTCTTTTTCCATGACATAGTTGAAGACTAACTTGGTGAACGAGGATAGGTGCATCGCACTGCCCTTCTTCGTATTTTTGTTCTCAATCTTAAAAATGAAGTCCTTTTCCCACAGAAGATATGCATAATCAACGTTCTTTTAGTGTACATAACACACAAGATTGAGCTGAGAAGACGGAGACTGTCTTATGATGGTGATACGTGGACATTGTTGATTACTAGCAGCAAATGATCGCCAGGGTTGATGCAGTTTATTGACATTAACGTCAGTGATCTTCCTTATATCTCCAGAATGACCAAGACTGGCTAGAAAGATGAGGATCTCCTTCTCAAGAGGTGGGTCTACAAACTCTTCATTACCGACTTTAGGGGCAAATTTTGAAGATTGTCCCTGAATTACTCAAGACGATGATGTGCTTCTTGTTTATTCATCTTAATTGGACAGGATCGATTCTGAACATATGCAGAAGACCAGAAATTCCTGCATATAGATCTCAGGGCTTCTGCAGTGCTTGGAATGACTTGTAAAAGGAGTGAGCTTATGCACATCGTAGACCACTTGAAGGGTTGCTTCCTTTGATGTGAATTCCGAACTTAAGCGAGATTTACACTTTTCCAATCTTAAGGGGTTGGGGGGGGGCAGGTCAGCGGGAGCCACCAGTGCATCATCCAAAGCAATCTGATCCGCTTTTGAGAGTGCCAGAGTCTGTTTAAGAAAGAGTGAGTGCAGTGTATAAAGAAAACACAATCATTTCATTCATGAGAACCGTTATGACTTTTTGCTCTTTTGAGATTCCCAAAAAAATTTCTACTTAGTTAGACAAATAGCGTGTAAGACAGAGGAACTTCTAACAATTAAGTCGAATATAGTTATCCTATGGTTTTGTCAAGCTTTTACCGTCTATTTTAACTAAGTGATTGTTGAATTTTTAATCTTAGTTAAAATTTTGAATCTAAAGTGTGTTATGGAAAATTGGCAAGTGTTGATAACTCTACTTGTTTGGTCCTCAAAAGAAAACCCTTGATGGTTTTTCATCAAATTTACGCTCGTTCGGTCCGTATTATTTGCACTCGTTCGGTCCTTTTAAGCAAACACTCGTGCGATCCACATTGACTCGTTCAGTCCTCGATATTAGCAATCGTTCGAACCTTACTATATGCACTCGTTCGATCCACATTGACATTGGCTTGTTCGATTCATATTGACAATCACTCGTTCGATCCTTATTGTAAGTCGCTCGTTAGATCTTTTTTGTAAGTCACTCGTTCGATCTAGTCAAGTGGGTGAATCGTTCGATCCTGTCTAAGCATCACTCAGTTCAATCCCCCTTTTTAAATTCACTCGTTCGATCAATACATATATACACTCGTTCGTCCTCACAATGTAGACACTCCGTTGAATCTCACATGTTGTACACTCGTTCGATCCTCACTCGTTCGATCCTCACACTCGTTCGATCCTTTACAATATACACTCGTTCGATCCTTTACAACATACACTCGTTCGATCCTTTACAACATACACTTCGTTCGATCCTTTCTAGCATACACTCGTTCGGTCCAGTCTAAAAGACACTCGTTCGATCCTATCACTTAGCCACTCGTTCGATTCATAACACATTATTTGTTTGGTCCATATGATTTATACTCGATCGATGTCTAACATTTGTGCAATATCGACTCTAAACTAGCATTTTCATTAAGCAATAACAATCTCATAAACATATCATTTTGTTTCAATTATTTCGCACTTTTACACTAGTTTTTCGAACACAAATCTTTCAATAACACATTTATTAACACAACAAATGATCAAACTAGGTTAACCTATACATTTATTATTTCTAAAACTACAAAAGCCCTCTAACAATTACACGTTTTCACCACTTTTTGATTTGACGAACCCTAATTTTGTAACTAGGGCTGTTATGATCAATAATGACGAAAACACACAATTCCTTTAGGGATTCGAGTTGATTAGAAGATGAAGATCGAGGTTAAAGTTATACCTTAGTTTTGAAAAGGAGTGATTCAGCTAGATGGAAGTTGTAATGTGTTCGTGTGTGTGTTGTTGAGTGTGTTTTTGAGTGAGTGTTGAGTTTGTGTACAGTGAAATGGGACGGGGTGAGGATTGGTATGGTGGAATCAATGAATTTTCACTTTTGTCATTTGCCGCTCCATGTTTATCAACTATTAATTTTGCACCCATAAGTTGTATATGGTATATTCAAGATAAACAAATAGCACATTTGGTCCCCTAATGTTAACTCTCATACATACTAGACATAATATAGCATAAAACTACACTTAAGCTTAAACAAGTAACACATAAAGGCAAGATAATCGTTTAAATTTCTTTTTCCCTTTTTAAAGCTCATTGGATCATGGACAAGAATTTGGACATCTCTCCCCACTCAAACAATGTACCGTTTTCTATTGAAAAAGATGTTGTAGACATTGTTTGAGAAGTCAAATGTATTTTGAAAAGGTATGTAGATGATGGAATGATTTTTGTGTTGTGACAAAACAACAAACACCAAGTTAATAAGATTTCTCTTATTTTAATCACATAGATGCACTGAAATCGTACACTTATGGATATAGGAAAGACGGGTGTGATGCAAAAGTAATCACAAGCTTTGCTCATGGTCATAAAGTTGACCATGCCGAGATATAAATGCCGTTGGAGAGGCCAAGATTTCTTTTTGAAAACATTTGCCTTTAAAGATGATGATCCGGGTTGCTCTAACTGAACTATTTAGCAAGCACTTTTTGGCATCGTTTGAAAACATTTGAAACTTTGCTCGAACTTCATTACATGGTTGTATCATAGTTAAAGGGACATTTCTAATGACCGGTAAATGTTTCTCATTTTTTATATTAGTATTTTGTTTTGTGAAAGGATTATATAAAAGAAAATCATTTTGGTTTTTCTGAGTGTATTAAAAATAAAAATTAAAAATCTTTTTGTGTTTTGCTGATTTTTGTATATACTTATGATTACAGGATATTGGGGAAAAAAAAACAAAAATATATTTTTTAAGGTACCACCACTATTCATCAACTTCATTCTGCCAAAAAATTTTGTTTCAGAGTATCTTTGGCGTACAAACTCCGCCTTCCCAGCTTGTTGTAAGAAAATTCAATTCTTTCTCGGCCAAGAGCTTTAGTGAAGATGTCCGCCAATTGATACTCCGTGCTGACAAAGTACAGTTCGATCACCCGTTCTCAACATGGCTCATTGATGAAAATGAAAACGGTTGGTCTATATGCTTGATTCTGGAATGTTGAAACATTATTGCAGCATAAGCAATAGCGCATAACGTTCTCACAGTACATCTGAATTTTATTTTGAACCAAGCCATTGTCGTAAAGTTGTGATCTCTCCAAAGGACTTGAGCACAAACAACGACAAAGCAATATATTCAGCTTCCGTATGGATATGCAGCGCTTTTCTGCCTTTAGACGACCAGTTACAATTCTAATCACCCCAAAAGTTGTTATACTGCCAGAAGTTACTACGGCGTGTATCTTGACAACAGCATGATCCGCATCATGTAAATACAATAGTGCAAAGGGAAGAATCCTTGGGATACTTAAGCCCGATGAACGGTTCCTTTTAGATAACCGAAGATCATTTTTAATTGCATTTAGGTGCTATTTCGGTAGGCCGATCCTGATACCGGGCACACATGCATATAGCAAATTGTAGGTCAGGTCTACTGGCTGTAAGATAAAGGAGGGTGCCAATCATACCACGATAATGTGATGGATCTACAGCGTTCCTTATTTATCCTCATCCAGTTTGGACTTCTCCACATGGGGTATCCACTGGTCTACCAAGATTCATAGCAATATTTTTTAAGTGATCAAGAGCATATTTAGATTGGTTTATGAAGATGCCTATGAGATTTTGAGAAATTTGAAGTCCTAAGAATAAAGTGAGATTTTTCCCTTCATACGACATCTGGAATTTTCTTGAACACATAATGTTAGCAAATAGATCACACAGTTCAGGAGTAGAGGCAGCAAAGATAATATCATCGACATAGATTTGTACCAGAATTAGGTCGTTGCCTTCTCTACGGGATTGACAGAGTTGGATACACTGAGTCTTTGGAGTAAGTTTATTGGATATCAGGAATGAAGAAAAAATATCATAACCACGAAGTGGGTGCTTGTTTCTACCCATAAAGAGCTTTCTTAAGCTTGTATACGTGGTTAGGTTTGTCTGGATCCACAAATCCGTCCGGCTGGCTAACATAAACTTCTTCTCGCAGATTACCATTCAGAAACGCAGTCTTCACGTCCATTTGGTAGATGACCATGTTCATGTGAGCAGCAAATGCTAGAAAAATTCGAATAGCCTCTAATCTTGCAACCGGAGCGAATGACTCTTCAAAATCAATACCTTCTTCTTGACGATAACCACGAGCGACCAACCGAGCCTTATTCTTCAGAATACCTCCTAACTCATCAAGTTTAACCTTATAGATCCACTTAAGAGAGATGACAAATGCTTTGTCAGGAGGAGGAACAAGTTCCCAAACCTCCAGACGTTCAAATTCATGAAGTTCCTCTTGCATAGCTTCAATCCAACAGGCTTGGGTTAATGCTTCTTTGTAGTTCTTGGGTTCAACTGAAGTTAGGAAGGCATCATAGTAGCAGAATAGGGCTTGTTCATGGAGTTGGAGGCGTGTGGAAACTGGTCTGTCAAGAGCACCGATTATATTCTCAAGTGGGTGATCCTTCGTCCATTTGCTGTTGTGTTCAGAAATATGGTGATCGGGAGGCACAATTGTATGGATAATGACTGATGATGAAGATTGATCAGAAGTAACTTCTGGAATTGGAATACCAAAGTACGGATCATTACCCATGTGTGCAACTTCAATATCGTGATTATCTTCTTCAACATCATGAGAAATAATAGGTGTTTGAGTTTCTTGTGGTGTATGAGAGTTACTTGGTGATGGTGCATCTTGATCAACTGTAGTTGAGGAAGGTGAACCAGTTGATACAGCATGTTCAGGTGCAACTGCTTCAGGAATAGGAGCAATGACTTCTGGTGCATGGAAATCAACATTAAGTGACTCATCAAACATTGGTTGAAACAACAAATCCCAGTCAGATCTCGATGGTGGTACAAATGGTGTTGAAGGAGAAGGGTTTGGCACGAGTCCTGAACTGAGTGATACAGGAGTCATTTCATGAAGAGCGGGTCCTGAACTGCTGTGTTCAGAAGCCATCGCGGTCAGCTCATCAAAATCAACATGAATTGTTTCAATTATTCTTCTGGTACGTCTGTTGTAAATCCGGAAAGCTTTCTTTGTGGGGGCATATCCAATGAAAATACCAATATCAGCCTTTGGTTGTAACTTGCCCAAATTCTCACTATCATTCGTTGGGTAGCAAAGTGCACCAAACACATGTAGATAAGATAGATCGGGGGGTTTGTTGTGCAAAAGCTCATATGGTGTTTTGCCGTGACGACGACGTATCATGGAACGATTTTGGGTATAACAGGCTGTGGCAACCGCTTCGGCCCATAGAAATAAAGGAGCTTTTGCATAAATTAACATAGTGCGTGCTGCTTCAATTAGCGTACGATTTCGTCTTTCAACAACGCCGTTTTGCTGTGGAGAGCGTGCAACTGATGTTTCATGAGAGATGCCAACCTTCTCATAATATTCACGCAATGTCTGATTAACAAATCAGTTCCTCATTATCTGTTCTGTGGTCGGACGGTTTCCTTAAGTCGTCTTGGTTCATCTTCAAAAAAGTTGATAATAAAAAATGGTGCTTCATCTTTTGATCGCAGCATTTTACCAAGGTATCGAGAGTAGTCATCAAACAATTAACAAGGATGTACTTTTTCCACTGGGACACTCGCGACAGCATTGGCCCACATAGATCATATGAGCAGTAGAGTTTTTCTTGAATTGAGCGTCTTTCAATTTAGGTTTGTGGGGTTTCTTAGCGAACTTTTTGCGCTAATGCACATGCGGAACATAAGTGATCCTTTTCAATAAATTTGAGCTTTGGGAGACTCGTACAAGTCCTTGTCTTGCCAGATGATTTGAATAGAACCAAAGTTCAAATGAGAAAGACAACGATGCAAGACACAAGATTGGTTTTAGACGACTTTGACAACTAGACAAATGGTAGAGGATGCCATCAATTCCAAGAGAAGAGAGTATAAAGGTTATCCCTTGAGATTCCCGTCAGTAAATCAACACCCTCTAGTTTGCGAATGAAGCATGTGTGTTGACGATAAGCCACTCAAGATTGAATCTCAGAATTGTCCCACAGGAAAATAGTTTATGCCCAAGTTCCTTCAACGTAATAAACCTTGAAGATAGTAAATTCCCAGTCTGATAGTCTCTAAAAACCCATTATCCTTGTGCAACTTGATCATTTTCCGAATTTAACTGTTACCAAGAAATTTACTGACGAATTTGGTGATCTGAGAGCGATCCTCCGGTCATGTGCTCTTCGAGCAACCGGAAATCAAGTACAGAGGACAATTTGGATAACCTGCTTCATTCAGAGAAGTAGGGAAAAATTGTTTTTGTGGGGATCCCCAGGATTACTGGGTTCCTTGTTTGTTAGCAGACTTTGGTTTTAAAACTTAGTTTGCTAACTGACTCAGATTTTTATTCTTCTAGGTTTTCCGTGAGTATACCAATTTAAACCACTTGTTTGGGCGATTCGGTGTCTAGAACTATTGGTTTCCTAGAAGGCACTTCATTAGTAGTGGTAATCCTTAGTTAATGGGGCACGCATTTCTCACATTAGTGAGGTTCCGCCGGTAGTCACCAAATTTATCCTATCTGAGTGAACACTTTCCTGTTGGTTTCCAAATAACGTCTTAGGTTTATTCTTTTTAGTTTAGCATGAGATTTCTACATCATTCAATCATTAGAAAACACAACTTTACTCATAAGACATGCACTCATTACTGTTTAACACAGACAGAATCTTAATCAGATCGGGTGTTGCTGGGTTTCTGCAACGACGCAGATCCAGAAACTTTAACATTACCATTTCGTTTTTCTAAAACTAGATTTAACATTCAGGGTAGCTTTACTTTATTCTTCGAATTAACTACTTGGTGTTCGACAGAATCCTATCATTCTTGGTATTGCCTGAAGGCTGTGATCCGCTAGCACTAGTAGAAAGTCTTACTCCTGTAGAATGCAACACACGCTTGTTAGAAACTATGTTTGAAGTCGAAACTGGTTTTGTGGTTTCTTTGGATGTGAGTGATTCGGCAAACCTAACCTGCTTGTCCTTTTTCCTTGGTATGTCTCAATTAATGAGGCCACAATTGTTGATGCTAGGGCATGATTACTTATATGTTGAAAGCAAATCCTGAATGACTTAGGTATACCTAAAAGGCAGAACATCTAAAAGTGGATATTGAGGATAATTTGCGTTTCATGTTCGATATATTCCCTAAGGACCAAAGTTCTTCCTGGGTATGCTTTATATACGAGGGGGAGCAGTCTTTTTGTCAACAATTTGGGTGTGATGGTTCCATGTAATCATTAGACAAGTTAGGATCAACTACGAGTGGGTCACAGTTCTCCTTGTTATCTAACGCTTTTCCCCACCCACCTGTTTCCTTGTCTCATTTTTTAGAGGTGCTATGACTCAACATTGTTCCTGAAGTTTTGCATTTAAATCAGAAATCTCCCCAGACTTTATATTGACTTGCTTGATTAACGCATCACATTGTTCTTTAGATTGAACACGTTTTGGCTTAATCGAGTCATAAAGTTGCTTGTAAGTCTGTTTCAAATGCTCATTCTCAGTAACAAGTTTTGTCACTCTATGTTCCAATTTTTTGTTAAGAGTCTCTATTCATCACATATCCATTTTGACTGAATTATCCTCCTCATTTCCTCTTAAGGACTTAATCTGCTCTTTCAACTTGACAATGACTGTGTCTTTCGCTTGAGATGTGCTTTTCAATTCACTTATATTCGAGCAATTGTGTGAATAATCGAGCATTTAGATTTAAAAAACTGTTTTCTTGTTGAAAATTGTTTCTTGATTAATGTTGTGTATCGGCTTCCAAAAGTGATGAAATGTTTTTCAGAGTTGTAAAACAGTTGCCAAAGAATTATCGTAGGTTTCTTGGATCAACAATATCCTTTTTCTGAATGCTCAGTCTCGAGTACGAGACACTTTTGACATTAGTCACATTTTACTATTTGCATTCACACATGAATTCACAACGGTCTTTACAATACTCCTTATCTAAAGTTTGTGCCATGAGTCGCTCATTTTCTACCCAAAAACTTGATTCATTTTAACTTCGAAAAGTTCTGGATCTCAAGCGATGTTGTTCGACAGCCTGTTCCATTTTGATAAAAGACTTTTTGGGACATCTCGGCAAGTTCTTTCAACTAAGTATTTGGTTGAGTTATTGAGATATCTTTTAAATTTTTGATAAACGGATGATTTCATCTTGAAAAACAAGCCCTTTTGTATGTTCAAACCCCCACGTGCCCTCAGTGATTAGCTGTGGAGTGGTTCTTTCTTTGACAACCTGATCAAAGCCAGTAAGATAGCGTTTTAAGCTATTTCTAAGGCTAGTATCACCACACTGACTTTAGGAAGTTCTTTTGGAAACCTCTACTTGACAGTTGTAGAAAGAATGAGATGGGTCTAATGCTGGACCGAAGACAGCTTTCCAATAGCATGGTCACATATAAATCAGTTATTGTGAACAAATCGTTTGTAGTAGCGTTATTAAGAATATCATAATTAATGGGTGTTGTGTTTATTCTATTGTTTCTCGTACAATGGATCTTGTTCTTTCAAAAGCATTTTTGAACGACTCTTTTCACTTAGCTCTAATGTTTCATCAGAATCAGGGACATCATACAGCTTTGGCTTTGACTCCCGAGCTTTCTTCATACCGAAAGGTTTTTCAATACCGGAGCTTTGTTTCGAGAATGATCATAACAATTTTTTTGGTGTTAGTCAGCATATGTACTGTTTGCGCAGATTGACTCTTTGAAAAGGATGTTGTCTAGTTGTTAATTTTCTTTTCTAACTCAATTTCTTTTCTATCATTCTGTTTTCTTCAAATTTCAATTATTTTGAGTCAGAAATAGTTTTATTAACAATACTTTTCTTGCACTTGTTCGAAAAGAATTTGCTTAAGTGTGCAATCTCGGAAAACTGTTCATTTGATCCTGAAATCTGTTTTCAACTTTTGTTTTTCTTTCAATTCTTTAACCTTCTCTTTGTATTGTCAAAGCTCGGTAGTCAAAGCTTTATTAACAGTGTTGCAATGCGTCACTTGGGTAGTTATTTGTTCAAACATAGACAATATCAGGACATCTTGTTGAGCAGAAGAGTTAGAATTCTGAACAGTTTCCTGTTGTGTTTCACTACAGTATGAGATTAAAGAATGATATGCTATCACTGATTTTTAATGTTCAAGTTTTGACTGACTCTCATCATTAGACTGTCTGAAGACGTATGATTTTGCTCACTTTGAGTGAATAAGTCATAGTTCAGATTATCTTAATTGTGTACCTCAGTGAGTGCATCTGAGCCATTCCTTGAGAGATTGGCCATGAGAGCAATCTTGGCTGAATTGAGTTCATCACAATCAGAGTCATAGGCATCCAGATCATCGGCTTGATAAGCAGCATTGTGAGTGATGACTGTCTGAGAGGTTTGAATGTCAGGAAGTCCTGGATCTGCCAAAAATGCTATCTCTTCCTCTGTTAAGGCCTGACCACCTGCTTGAGCTTGAACCAACAACACTTTATCGTTGAACCATGTTTCATCCCTTTTCCTTTTGGGCTTAGTGCACTGCTTGGCAATTTGAACTCACCTTGCATTGTAACAAATTCAGTCCGTTATCTCCCCGTGTTTGCTACAACTTGCACCAGGTGTGTATTTTATAGTTAGTTCCAGCAGCATAAGAAGTTTGTCTCCCTGAACAGGTTGCCCAGTACTTTTTCCATCATAGATGGTAGCTTGTTGGCGAGGTTTGACGAAGTCCTTAGGTGATTTGTTCGTAGTGGTACGGATGTGTCAACGCGTTAGAAATGGACATCATTTTTATTAATTGCGTCAATTGGATATCACCCTTTGGAACATCTGGAACAACTAGACTGGCGTTTGTTGGGTGAAACTTAGGATTGTTGCTGTGATTGGTTGTGGAGCATATTCCAATTGTGGGATTGATGGTTGTTGATGAAATTAACGTTGTGGTGAACTGTGGGTTGATACTCATTTGTTGGAATAGTATGAAAGATTGTTGAGTATTGTTGATGTTGATAAGTGTAACAAAAAAAAAAAAAAAAAAAAAAAAAAAAAATCTGTGGAAGATTGATTATGGTGAACGTGCTGTTGTGATAGAGAGTTGGTGAGGGATGTAGACATGAGTTGATAAGCTGGCTGAGGTAACTATGAGATGAAACTAAAGCAAAAGGAGGAATCAGGGTTGCGTTCATGCATCAAACGAACTTCAATTGCATGTCGTTCATGTTGTTGCGGATTGAGCATGAGTTGATCAACATTGTGTTAATGTGCAGCTTTGACCAGTTTAAACATTCAGTAACAAATTTGCCTCATTCATCAGATGGTGTTTAAAGACGTGGTGTTCTCTTGAAACTGCCTCAACGCCTTGTAAATGTTCATATCATTGAGTAACAGAGTGAACTCAAGTAGTTTAAACTCATGATAACGGTCTCTCCTTTCTTGCTAAGTTAACTTTCAAAATTCATCATACAGCTTGCATCACGTTCGTGTTTGGTTTATGAAGTTCCTTGCATCAACAGTTTAATTCTTCTCCCAAGATCTTTTGTACACGATGTTGACTTACTAGAGCTTAGATTTCGTTGGTAGGCTTGGAGAATGATGTTATAGCTTTGATGTCGCATCTGCTTGAATGCTTCAACTGGAGTTAGCTCAAAATATTCTTTTAGCCTTGTTACTCCGTCTTCAGTGATGAAGGCACTCAACAGGTGGTCCTTTTTCAATAGTCAAGTATCTTCTTCCATGTGTCTATCATCATATTAAAGCTCCTTGCTTTTCCATGAATGCATACAGTGTTTTTCAAGCATCGGTGGTTTGTGTCTCCTCCAGAGAGAAGTGATATATCAGCAAAGAGACGTCATTATGATATCAAAAAGATTACAATTTGATCGTATCGGTTTTTGGGTAGAAAGAATTGTGTTTTGATTACGTGATTGTTGGAGTCTTGAATTAAAAACTACACGGGATTTTTATGAATTCTTGACTAAAACGGAGACAAGTGTTTTGTTTCACGGGATTTTACAAGTCAAAGAAATAACCGTATAATTTAAAATTGAGTTTGTTAAGTTTAAATTAAATTTGTTTTTCACTGGTTCGGTCCTCCTAGTTCGATCCGCTAGTTCGATCCTGTCGTTCGGTCCGCTAGTTCGATCCTATCGATCGGTCCTCTAGTTCGATCCTTCGTTCGATCCGCTAGTTCGATCCTTAGTTCGATCCGCTAGTTCGATCCTTCGTTCGATCCGCTAGTTCGATCCTTCGTTCGATCCGCTAGTTCGATCCTTCGTTCGATGAGGATGTTACCGATAGTCATCAGTTGCCCTTCAAGTCGTACAGCATCGACCACCCGGAACCTGCGTTCGATACTTAGTAAGTTCGAGATCATCGTCTGATCCGACTAAGTATGTATAGCGCAGAGATCGATTTGGGATAAGTGACGGTTCGATTCCCTTGTATCGTGTCATCCGTAGTTACGACTATCGCCGCGTAAGTTCGAAATCCGAGATAACCGGCAGTTACGAAACACTCCGTGCTGTTCTAGCAGTTGTGTACATAATTTTCAAAAAACTGCCCTCTCTAAATATAAGAAAGACCCATCACGGTCTGTAATATCTGATTTTTAGCCACTATAACAACCTAATCCTACTAGAGATTATACACTACACTCCCATCCGCACTCTCGCGTCTCCTAACCACCCTCGCTTAGGAACCAATTAAAAATGTCCCGCATTACTTTAAGGTTTTTAAGACCAATATCAAAATAATCTTTCTTCATGTTATTTCGCTCTTTGTAAAAGGTTTTGAATACAAATCTAAACATCAAAAATCTAAACTCACCACTCCCATGGCTCTGGTTACCATTGAAGAATACTAGTAATCTTAAAGAATCAACCAAGAACAATTAGTGAGAGGTTGGGTTGGATTGTTAGAGAAAACTTGGATGGAAAATGGATGATTGTTTTAATGTGCACATGTGTGTGTAAATGGGAATTGACTAACAATGGAAAAACAACCCTCTCCAAGACTATGGAGATGGGTGTATAAATACTACAATAGGAATCCGGCCATGGGCTAGGAGTGGGCCACCATGGGATGGGGGACTAGTAGATTACTTATCTATGCCTTATACTAACTGAGAGCTTAAGACTTATTCAACTTTGGAAGCAAGTGACGACACTTTTTGTTGTTTCCAACATGATTGTAAGGAAAGCTAAGATTACAAATAGGATAAAAAGAATTACTAGGTCGTTATTTTAGAGCATTTAAAGAAATAGACCTAGGTCATATGGATATTACACCATATTGGACTGCCATAGATAACGAAAGTCTTAGAATCGCGGCCTTAGTACGAATGACTGGTGCCCAACCCCCTTACTTTTGGAGAGGAAAAGACTTTATGAATGACTTTTTACACGGGGTAATGGGAAGTTGATAGGGACGTCCAAACTTTAATCCCTTTAAGGAATGTCTAGTGTTTAGGGAAAATGGTCGAATTCCTAGGGCTATACCTATAAATCTTAAGGGATATTTGTGGGAATCGGAGGATTTGATTGATAAGAAAAAGAATGGAATAAGCAACCAAAGAAGTAGATGGTTGCGTGGCACATTTAGGATTGATATGATTGATCGATGGAGAGAAATTTTGATAGATCTCTTATATCAATTTGCAGAACTATAGGAAACTAACGTGAAAGGAAGCAAAAGCGATATCATGACTTGAAATCATTTTTATAATTCCTTGGAAGTGGACTTCGAGTCTAGCTAGAAGAACTAGTTAATAATAAGAAAGGCTTATTTAGAGGATTAACCCAATTCTTTTATTTTATGCATTGTATAGGAGGTGTTATATGTTTTTAGTTTTTATTATTTGTTGATAGAAATAATGCCTAAAAACATTATTAATATTTTTCGACCTCTCTAAGTTTTGATAATCACAAAATGTAAAAACGATTAATGAAAAAATTATTCGTAAAACAAGTAATTAGTAGTAATTTTCATTTCGAAAATTTATCACTTAAAAGTATGAATACATAAATGCTTTATGCATTTATGTCAAAGGAAAAATTTTATTCAAGCCTCACATTTTTTATAAACATGTAAAACTTTTTTATAACTTTACAAAAAATTTTTTGATTTAAAAGAAATGTAATTATTCAAAATTAATATTTTTGATTCAAATTTCTACCTAAAAACGGCTAGAATGTTCTAGAAAACCTCCCTAGAAATGACAAAAAAAGAGAGCACGGCCTGGGCGGCCCCCTTAAATATTAAGGGGACCGGCAACACCTAATTAAGTGGGATTGCTCAGACAAAAGGTAACTTCGTTTGCCTATAAATACTGGACTATTCCCCACTGATTTTCACACCTTTTGCACACACTCTCTTTCTGTTCTAAATCAGGTTTATTCTCTTCTTTCTTCCTTGTGATCATTTAATTCAAGAGCTTGTTTCCAAGTATATCCAAGCTTAGATCCTCAAGAGCAGAGAAGAATACTTCTTACCATCAAGTCAAGAAGTGTTATAGTATAGTGGTATAGTTGTGTAGTTGTGTTATATCTTGTAAATCATTTGTGTATATCGTGAATGTTGTGTATCGTTGTTGTGTACCATAAAGTTGATTGTGGTGTCATTATATGTTTTGTTAGTTCGGGGGTGGATCTTAGTAAGTAGTGTTAGATTGGTGAGATTGTAGTAGTGTCTTGGTGAAGTGCAGTTGTGGAAAAAAAGGGGGCGAAGAGAAGTTGTGAAGTGAAAAAAAGTTGTGAAGTGAAGCTAAGTAGTGATTTGTCGTGAAGTAGTGTGGTTAGTTATGATATATTGGTTCTAATCTAGGATTTTAGAAACATTCGAAATTTGGTTATAGTTGTCAGAAATCGGTGTAATCTTAGTTGTATACGGTTTTCTCCGCCTAAAGGGGAGTATGTGACATAGTGAAAAGAACTCTCGAGTTGGTGCTCGGAGAGCTGAGTTAGTTGTAGGGCAATCAAAGAGGTGCATTCGTTACCAAACCACAATATATCCTTGTGTTGTGGTTTGATCTTTCTAACTCTTATCTTCTTCGTCTTTTATATTTAATTGTATTTATTTACTTACTTGTATTGTTATATTGTTGCATATTGAGTTCATATAAATCGTATCTAAGTTTTATAAACTAAACAAAACACATTAATTTAAAAAAAGCGGTTTAAACTATTCAACCCCATTCTAGTTTTTCACAATTGGTATCAGAGCCAGGTCAAACAAGATTTTTAAATTAAATTATATTTAAAAACTTGAATTGATCTATGGCGGAAAAAAAATATTTAGAAGGGCATTCTATGCAAAGGACCACCACTATTTTGAAAGTGATGGATTTATTTATGGAAATAGATTCCGAACTTATGAGTTGAAATCAAAGATCTAGATCTTTACATGTTATTACGCGTATGGTGATTTTCCTCCTATTCAAAATAATCCTGAAACTATAATAGGATGAAATAGTACGTTTGATAATACATAACGGTTGATTCTTAAATTAAAAGAAACTTGTAAAAATAACGAAGCAAAATTGGAGATTTATAATGCTTTTGGCCACGTAAAAGAATATGAAAGAATTTTTATGTGTAAAACCGCCCAAAAGAAAATTTAGGATACTTTATTATTTACTTCACCAAGTATAGTCAAGTCAAGATAATTAAAATAGATTCTTCTTGTTCAACTATATGAAACAATTTATGGATTCGGAAGATTGAATCAAATAGATAATTCTTTTGCTAGAATTTAACACTATTATACTAGTCTAAAGCACTTGACTGAAGGTTTCTTCTACAAGATTATGTTAGGAATAATTTCTTAGGGCTACTTCCATCTAACATGGCGCGCAAGGGTATGGCTAATTGAGAATAAAAAGATTTAACATTCTTCACTTGATGAACTTATTGGAAACTTGAAATTTTATGAAGTAATAATTAAGAAAAGATTTGAATGGTCAATAGCAAAAGAGAAACAAAATAGATCTCTTGATTAAAAGCAAAAGGGATCATGTAATATTGAAGATAGATCGACTTCCGATAGTGAAGAAGAAGAATACGCCACGACGGTGAGAGACTTCAAAAAAAATCAAAAAGACGAGGAGGATAGATTCGTAGAACACCACATGACGAAAGAAAGGTTTATCCCAAAGAAATAAAAGACGACAAGAATGGCAAAGCGAAAGAAATGTTTTTTTTAAATGTGGAGATCCAAACCATCTCATCGAGGAGTGTCCAAAACTATCAAGAAACTACAATCAAAGAGCCTTCGTTAGAGGATCATGGAGTGATAGCGACGGAGACGATGAAGAAAAGACTAAAGACGAAAAATGTCTTATGGCCAATACATCCAATGAGGTACTTTCCAAAATGATAATTCTTTAGTGATGATCAATCATCGTATAGATAAAAAGAGTTAGATAGTGAATATAAACAGATTATGCAAAAAATAGGCGTCCTTAAAACAAGTCTAATGCTAAAAATAAATCACTAAAAAAATTAAAAATCAATTTAGAAACAATGAAAGTACTATAAATAAAAATAATTGTCTAGATTAGAAAAAAGGGTAAGGAAGTCAAGGAGATGTAAAATATGTCAAGCAAGATCTTAGTTTGAAAATGAAAAGCTTAAGGAGGAAATTTCTAGCGTAATCAATTTAATAATAGTAGTCAATCGCTTAAGAAAATGTTAAATCTTCAAAAACCTTCCTGAGATAAAACCGGCCTAGGATTTAATTTTACCAAAGGATCAACTAGTGAGTCTAAACAAGTAAATTTTGTAAAGTCACAAGAGGTTGAGTCTAAAGAAAAAGTAGTAGAATTAAACTTAAGCAAACAAAAATTTTTTTAAATTTAGGCTTTTAAATAATACTAAATTTTCCTATTAACAAGCGACGATAAAGTAAGAATCATTTTTATATCCCTTCCTTAAAAACGGAGACGGGTTTACCTAAAACCAAATTGAGATCTAAGACTCCTCATCCACATATAAGCCCCAAATAGAGCTCATAATCCTCAACCATTCTGGTCAAAAAACACCACTAACCTAGGAGAGATCAAGTTAGACAAAATTACCTAAAAATAATATTCATGTGGAATTATTCACAACAACCATACTCTTTCGTGGAAATATGTCCACCCTATATGTATCCGAATCAAAAGCAACATATGCAAAATATGTTCGGGACTAACAATTTTGGACCCATGAGACATTAGGGACCAAGTGGTTGAGTCGTTACAATATTTTAGTGGAGTTGTTCATGAACATTTCTTAGAATCCGACGAGTGAATACATTCTTAAAATCTTATGATGGGTTTACCAAAAGATTTCTCCTTCAAAGCTTGCTCACTTGAAGATGTGGAAGAAAACACATTGTAAGGCAAAGGTATGTCTTCTTTCCAAACTTCTTAGAATTTAGATTATGTGTTAAATGTTAATGTCTATTTATTTTTAGGCTACATGTAGTATTTGCTAAACCAAATAAGTTTTTGGTAATAGAATATCATTTAGCTTGTGGAAATAGTATTGCTATAGAAATGCATTTGTTGGTTTTCTAAAATTAAGAGAAATTTACTTATTATGAACTCTTCTCTCGCTTAGGTTTGAATTTGGAATTCTCGACATACACTATTATAATTGGATATCTTCTATGTCCACTAGTTAGCACATAGACTCAAGTAGATGAAGAAAATTGACGTTTTTGGTTAAATATAACAATAGAAGTAGGATTAGTTTACATCTTACGCCCGAAAAGGAATGAATCAAAACACTATGGATGAAACAACATTCCTTGACTACCGTCGTTTTTGCCTGTCTTCACGTCTACATTAAATACGTCTATCGGAATCCTCTCATCAAGCTTTAACTCCAGCTCTATTTCCAAAATTTGGTTTTTTTTTCTATCGTCACATATTTATTATCTCTCAAATACTCTAAATCATGACAATTAATTATTTTATCTGAAGTAATTAACTTATTCAATTGACAAGAAGTTGATTGAAATCGTTACTAAATCCTCGTCAAATCTTCTCTCGGTGTAACTAACAACTTGTTATCGCATCCGAAAGTAATCTAAGTTTTTTTAATTTAACAAAAGGTTAATTAAAAAGTTAATTAATTTTTGTCTATCATCTCTAAATCATCCTTTTCGATCTCCAAAATCTTGACACTTAATTATTTTCATTGGAATTATTTAATGTTTTACTTAAACTTATCGATAGGTTTTTATAATTAAAAATGTCAGTATTTTTCTCTCCCGCCTTCAACTTTATTATTTCGCACGACTAGATTATCAAAATAATTTTGCTAGTAAGCTCCTGACGTATTTTGATAATTGTGACATTACAAATTACTAGTCAAATCGAAAAAAAATAATTTTTTTTTCTCTCAGATAGGCGGTCCCCCTTAAAATTAAGGGGGGATTGGCTGAGTTAATATGGACGCGCCACCTTATATTTAAGGGGACGGCATTTAATTTCGAACACTCCAAGGCATCCCTTTTCTGCGTAAAACGCAATTCCAAACACCATTCAAGTCCTTCCCATTTTCCTCCTGCTACTGTGTGAATGACACACATACACCATAACCATAAAAATTTCATACCTCCCAATCACCTAATCGATCAATTTGCCAGTGGGCAAACACCAAACAAGTTTAACAAACTCCATTGTAAAGATTTCTCTATAACTCTTCTTTTACAATTCTATCCAATTTTACTCTTTAATCATAAATTGGGTATTTTTCATAATTTTTTGTATCTTCTATATTTTTATGATTAGGTCTAGGAAATTCATAACTATAATGATTCCCGTAGCCATAAGAATTCAAGATTTTCAATATGATTGAGTCATATTTTTTTTGGGGTTCGAAAATATATATTATTATTTTATATATTTATATATATATGGAAGTAGGGTGGTTGGGAGAAGACATCACTCTGTTAACAACCCAGTGGTAAATAACATAAGTTATTTATATAATAGTATAATAGTTATGTATCTTTACATACTATTTGGGAGATGTAGTGGCACGGAGGACTTTCTTGGATGGAAAAAGAAAAGTAGTTATAGTTAAGGTTTTAACCTTGTTCTCTATAACCGTGGCTCTGATACCAATCTATAACACCCCTATTTTTGACATATAGCAGCGGAAGCTAATCTGGGGTATTATTTCATAGTACAACAGTCATAATCATAGAAAACGACTCAAAAGAGACGTTTTTAAAAGATAAGTTATCATTCATTATTTCATCAGAGTTTTTACAAAAGAGAGGTCCCAAAATCTAGAAACATAAAGTTTGAATGATAACAATTTAGCCATCTTCAAGTCCGTGCCACTCCGTGCCATAAGTTGCTCAATTTCCTGAGATAAACATGCTAAAAAGGTCAACACAATGGTTGAGTGAAATTCATAGGTTTATGATAAACAGTTTGAATACAAGTTCAATAGTGGGTTACGTTGTTATACACCCATAAGTGTAATAATTGCAATGAGTACAATTATTATGGAAAACAGTATTATTGCCCTAAGCTCATGACATCAATACGTTAACATGGAAATCACCGTAGTGACATTGGTTGAGGAACAAATGTCCTCGTGGAAAGGTAACTTGCCAAAGTTACCCATTATAATCAAATATAGTGCTATTGGTACCAAAAGTATAGGCACACCAACGGGAGTCGTCACACCCCGATAGATCTATCCACAATATTCACGTTCACTCGCAAGTGACTAATGGTTCATGATTAAGAAATATTGGCAGTGGAAGGTACTTAGGCAATAATATATCTGGATAGCATACAGTTGGAAAAATACTTGCATTCATGGTTTAAGCATGTATCCCCCTCGCGGGTTTATAAAGTATTCAAAAGATTTAAAATGCGAGGCTATGAACTCACCTTAACAAAGGAAATCTGATTGATGGCAAACATATATCACGTGAAAGTAATGGCTTCGTCACGCAACCTGGGGTAATATGTCAAGTCTTAGTTTGATTGTTTATGTTTCAAAACTTTACAGAGTTTAACATTTATATTTGATTTATTAATTATGGAAATATTGTATCACTGTTCGGGCTATCATAATCCAGAGGCCATGTAGTATCGTTTGAGGAGCCAGGGCACTTTAAATCGTAAACCCAACAAACTCGTCAAAACTAATACCCAAATGGAACCCCTCACATGAAATTCCCTAGTAACGTGATACTTTATATATTTGTCTGTATTTTACTGTAGAAGCTTCTTCAAAAGCTAGTGGATGACAGTTTAGTTTTGTTAAAAATATAATCTTATTTTTATAGAGTTTTTGGATCAATATTGGAATGATTTTCGAATTGGGTTTTGATAATAATTTATCAAAATAATTTTTAAAAATATTTTTATAAAGTTTTGCATTTTAGACCTTAGAGAATATGAAAATGACGGTTTATACCCTTGACTTTGAAAGTTGGCAAAAATAGCCCTTATAGTTATAAGTTTGGGAAAAATATATTTTCAACCCCTCTAGTTTATAAATTCAGAAATTTACACTTTATATCCTTGGTATATAAATATTTGCAAAATTAGTCCTTTTTATATAACTTTTTACAAAATCAACCCCTATTTTTTTATATAAAAATCCCCCTATGCATGAAAATATTTGCAAATCAAGTCCAAAATTCATAATTTTGATATTTTTGAAATCCAAAAGAGTTTTGCAGCTTATGAATTATTAGAATAAGCTAAAATAAGTAGAGTTTACGAGCTTATAGCTTATGGAAAGGGCTTATAAGCTTAAAAATCCAAAATGGGTGCGTTTGGTTTAGGAAAACCAAAAATGCATGGGTTTCTGATTCAAGGGATCAAACAAGAGTTTATATAGGATCATAAGGAAGCTTATTAAAGTTTTAAAACAGAAAATAAGTTTATTGAACAAGTTACAAGCTTACTTGAGCTAAAATGGGTCGAATAAGCTTGTTTGGGTTTGTACGCCTAGATATGGATTCAAGACCTTCTTTCTCTTGATTATTGGCTTCAAATATGATCTTAAGGACCTTCTACTTCTTTCTTGGATGGGGTAGAACTTAGTTTAGTGGCGGTAGAGATTTAGGGGGGGGGGGGGGGGGGGGGAGGGGGGGATAGGGTGGTTAAATGAAAGGGTGTGTGGGTTTTGGCTATATATAGGGTTCGAAAACCCCTTGGTGCCCAAGAATACTTGGAGTAATAGCCAAGGTCTTATAGGTAGTGACTATTAGCAGCTATAGGGTGAGTATGAAGGGCTAGGATAGTAGTTAAAGGAGGTGGAGACTTGTGGGAGTACACGGCTAGCAAAGGTAGTGATGGATGTGCTTTCGTTTGCTTGGTGGCCAAGGGAGGTGATAGAGGTGCTTGTAAGGTGGTAGGGTGGCTACTAGTGACATGGTGGTGATATAATAGTGGTGCTTAAGGTGCTTGTTTGGTTTAAAATGGGTTAAAATGAAATAAGGAGGTGTCAGGTTTGTTTTGGTTTTGGTTTTGGGTTAGGGTTTTTGGTTTTAATTCGAGTTAGGGTTAGGGTTTAGGATAGCTTAAGGTTTAGGATTAAGGTTTAAGATTTAATATTAGGGTTTAGGATTAAGGTTTAAGGTTTAGGATTAAGGTTTAGGATCAAGGTTTAGGTTTAAAATGAAATTAGGGTTTTTAAGGTTTTTGGTTTAGGGTATTTAGAGGTTTTAGACGGATCTTAGGGTTTAGAAGTTGTTGCATTGAGTGTTTATAACCATTGTACTAAAGATGTTAACGAAATCTAGAATGAAAATGGTGGAAAATGAGCTTATTTGAATTCATGCATTGTTGATTTATACATTGAGTATTTAGGACTTGTACATTGACTTGGAGGGAAAATACAATTCAAATATTATGCATTGTACACTTGTACACATGCTTGAAGGTTTGCACATTCATTTTATATGTATACATTACATATAGTTAGGGTTTTGATATAAACGTTTAACGTTTAATGCTTGTTTTGAAATAACGTTTTGAAAAGTACGTTAAATGGATAACGTATCTGGTAAAAATGATATTAGAACATTGACTTGACATATTAGGATGTTTACCTGATATAAACATAGATATAGATGGCATTGGTTGTTGTGTGAGCTCGTTTACTTTAGTTATGTAAACTACGTTACATAATGGAATAAAGCGAAAATTTTCCCGTAAAAAAGTAGTATTCAATATAATATAAGTAGAAATTACAGTGATGAAAATTGTGGGTTGTTACAGTTGATTGTTTTGAAGTTTAGATGAGCAAGTCTTTTATGCCAAAGCTAATTGAGATTGTCAGAGGCTTTGGCAAAGAAATAAGATTCTTGTGTAGAAGATGTCATGTCAAGAACATATACATCTCTTACTCTTGGAGCAATCATTGAAACTTCTTTGTTGAGTTGGAAGATATGTTTCCTCTGTTTCTCATCAAAACTGAAACAATAATAAATTTACATCACATAGTTTGATTGATGTTTCATTAAATTGTAGTTAAGACCAATTTACAAATGCTACTTTGTGAAAACTACTATAGCCATTACATTTGGATAGAGAGAAGCCATAACCTGTCAGTTTATGCATGTAGATCAATCTCCAAACACCACTTTTAGATCTTGAGGTTGTTTTTCATCATATTTAATGCATGTAAGGACTACTTTGAAACCAGTCATATGCCTTGAGCATCCACTGTTCAGGTACCAGACGCGATTCCTTTCTCGTGGAGATCTTCACCCATTACCATTTCTAGCGCCTTCTTTGTTGATAGCATCATTTTCTTCAGCTAGTTCCATTAGTACTTTATCCTCCACCATCTCGTTGTCATCTGATGACACTTATTCTCATACCCATTCATAGTGCTTCATCGAAGAGAACCTTTGTTCTTAACAGTTGCACGCTAATTGAAACTGATGCACTTGTACCTTAGGAGAGCCAGTTTAGCCTTGACTTTGTTGTATTTAGCTTCAAAGTCCTTGGTAGGCCTTAGTTCTGGTTTGTGCTGAGATGAACTGAGAGGTTTTAGTTAAAAGGGTGATTGATATGAGGGAACTGAAGCTTTTGACCAGCAGTCTCTTGCAAAATACCCCTTTCTTGCCCACATTTGTGGCATTCCAGTTTGTCAGTTGCTTTTTGCACTGGTGAATGCCTTGAGTACACCATCTTGAAGAATATTCTAGAATTGGCTAAAAGAGCTCTTGCTTGATATTTTTCTTCTAGGTCATTCAAGTATTCATGACTGCTTTTTGTATCCTCTTCATCATCAGGACTATCTTGAAAGTCCTAAACAATAGAGGTAGAAGATAAAGAGAGTTGACAAAGGTGTTGCAGAGACCAAGAGATTTTGTTTCTTTATCGGTCTTATAAATATTGTTCTATTAGGTTTTCTCATATTTTGAGTTTACCAAATAGAACGAAGCAATGGCTTAGAATCTTTATATGATTTTAGTTTCGAACTTTGGCAAAAACGTTAGCCACTTGTTGGTAACCCATTTTATAAACCAGTATTTATTTTAAGCTTTGAAAGGTTTTGATGGCCATCATTTTACTAACTTTATTCCATCAAAGCTTTGTATCTGTGGAAATTTTAGTGTTAGTGTGTCATCCTTCTTTGAATTTGATGGTGTTATATCCAGCTTTAGGTCACTTGACCCCTACTTTCTTTCCACATCAGAGAGGGCCCTCATGATATAAGTATCAGGTTCATCCCAGTTGAGTTAGCTGTCAAGGCAGTTGATTAAGAAATAATGCCTAAAAACGGTGTTAATATTTGTTTTGATCTCTCTACGTTTTTTTTGATAATCATCAAATATAAAAACAATTAATGAAAAATTAATTGTAAACAAATAATTAGTAGTAATTTTTCATTGTGAAAATTTAATCACTTAAAGGTATGAATAAAAAAAAAAATACATAATTTATTTTATGATCAAAGGAATTTTTTATTTAACCTCACATTTTTATAAATGTCACAAACATTTTTTTTATCTTTTTACAAAACATTTTTAGATTTAAAATAAATGTTTTATTAAAATAAATATTTTGAAATCAAATTTTCTACCTAAAAACGGCTAGAAAACCTCCCTCAGAAAAGACAAAAAAGGGAGTGTCAGGCATGGGCGGCCCCCTTAATTATAACGGGCGGCCCCTTAATTTTAAGGGGACCGGCACCCTAATTAAGAGGACCGACCACATGTTTTTTCGTCTTAGCTAACCTATAAATACTAGATTATTCCTCACTGATTTTCTCACCTTTTGCACACACTTTCTTTCTGTTCTAAATTAGTTTATACTTCCCTTTCTTTCCTTTGATCATTAAATCATAAAGCCTTGTTTCCAAGTGATCCAAGCTTTTATCCTCAAGTGCAAGAGAATAATACTTCCTATCATCAAGTGAAGAAGTGAAGAATACTAGTAATCTTAAGATCAACCAAGAACAATAAGTGAGATGTGGGTTGGATTGTTAGAGAAACTTGGATGGAAAATGGATGATGTATTAATGAAATGAATGAAAAACAAATGGAACAACCAACCCTCTCCAAGGCTAGGGAAGGGGTGTATTGATACTCACATTGGCCGGCATGGGCCTGGAGTTTGGGCCACTCCATGGGCCCTTGGGCCGGACTAGATTACTGAATCTAAATCCTTATAAAACAACTATGATGCAAGACTTGTTATAACTTTGGAAGTGAAACCGACACTTTTTTGTGTTTTCAACACATCTCCCCCTAATGAAGGTCACTCCAATTTACAAACGTTTAAACCTAGCATACTATGCTTTTACCTCCAGCCTTTAGTCGTACTCTTAGACCTTTCTCTTGTGAATATTTGTATTGACATTGACTTCTTGGACTGAAGCTTGTTCCCATGAACTTGTATTTTGACATTGTGATCTTGAGCATCTTGAGATCATCAACCAAGCACAATCTCTGCGCCATCTTATAACTTTGCCACCTTGTGGACTTGTGACTTCTGGACCGACATGCTCATACCATTCTTGAAAAGCTTTAATGTTGCATCTTTCTTGAAATTTCTTTAACTTTAACACTTCGACACTTCTAGAAAGATGTGTGGTATCAGAGGTAGCAGGAAGTCTTGAAACATGTACTTGAGCTTTCATGATGACTTTATGTTTGTCCGGTCGGTATGAGCAATGTGGTTTTATAAGGATTCTTGTGAGGCCAAGCTGGAAATCAGACCAATCCACCACCATATTACATAACCTGCATAAACAGTTTTTAGCAATAAAGCAGGGGACGAATATGGCTTTGGTCATTCTCCAGGTTTTGTTGGAGAAACCATCGATCCTGTGAGTGATTGACACTGTGATCAGAATAGATTCAATTTAAGAAGAATCTTCATTTGAGCAGGAATTTCCAGCTGAAGTAGTTGAATCTTTCCTAACGACATAAGTATTACGATTCATCGTACTCAGCATGTTCTCTGATTATCGAGAACGTCCAAAGCAAACAGCAACGATAAAATGAACCAATGAGTTACCTATCCTCACCGATTATATAGAAAATTGATTTGAAAAATCCCAATCGTGTAAATCACTTACAAAATTGGTGTTTTTTGTGACACACCGAGAGAGTTTATCATTTCAAAAACTCACTAACAAACAACCGTCGATCCTTTCCTGGAACAAGTTTTTTTATTCTTATAGAATCCGCACCATCGTTTTCTTCCAGTTGTCAACAAAGTTTGAATTCTTAAATAATCGCACAAGTTACCTTACCATGAGCTTGTTTGATTGTTGACTCAAGCATGAGATTTCCATCTTCATTGTGAATGAATCACTCTGATGTTCTGGCAAAATCACAAGGACCAATGCGAAAGGACTCTTAAGATGTATCTTGTAATTCACATTGGTGTGACTTAGCAAGGATAAATTGACAAGTGTCTAATAGATTTTTTAGGATGGATCTCTTTTGGCTCTAGACTCCAATAGTGCACTTTGATTTTAGTGATACAGAGCTGGACTGATTGGCCCACCTTTTCAATATCAACTAACTCGGAGTAAAGAGTTCAATAGAAATGAGTGTATCTCCCGATTGAGTTTTTGAAACAAAGCCTTTCTGACTTTGAGTAGCTGTAGGGGGGTTGTGCAATAGCGTCACGGGTCCAATGATTTCTTTCAATGTTCCAGACAACCCGCCTGAGGTTTTCTGACAGATATGGTTATTGGACCCGGTTTTTTTCATGCCTAAGTGTATGGAGGGCTTCTTTATTTTCAACCCTTTTATCCTTTCTTTTCTTTTTTCATTCTTCAACCCCGTTCAATGCATACCGAGACTTCCATAACTAACACCTGTTGGGCTTTGTTCCAGTGTTAGCTCCATCTCAGTCGGCATTTATTTCCCTATTCTTCACGTTTTTCTCCTTTTAATCATACTAAGGACTTCTACACTAAGCTGGTGGATATCCTGGGTAGATTCCCACCTCCGGTTTCTGGCTGGATCATGGATTTGATGTACCTAAAGCCTAACCGCCTTATAACTTCATAAATTTACGAAACATGGTCCAGTCTTCTTGGGTATTTCATCACAATCCTTTCAAAAAGCATTGAAAATGTTCAATCAAAGTGTTTGATAGAGATATCAAATATTACACTTTGAAAGTAATTTCATTAATCACAAAAGCCTCCCCCTTTAACATGTGGCATCGTAAAATCGTAGTACATGCTAAGGTATGGAGTGTCTTTGATGTCCATTTTTATTTGAATCACTTTCTGTCAGTATTTATTAAGTCTGGTAATCACAATTTTTCTCCCCCTTTATCCAAAATGTTAATCCTTGATATTATTTGGATATCACTTGATTAACGTTTGTGGACGAAAATGAATAATGATTAGGTCAGATTGGAACATGTTTATTGCTCCCCCTCAACTCTTGAGGGTTTAATAAGATGGATTGCCGATACAATATTTTGAAAATTTGATTTTTACTAAGAAATTCTTGGAAAAAAAAAAAATTGGAACTCCTTTAGCACAAGTCCTTATAATTCACCAATAATCTAATCACATAATGCAACAATATCACAAGAACAAGTGATATTTTGACGAGGGTTTGACGTCTTTTCAGATGAAGAACAACATATGATAAATCATATTTGTCCTCTTTTGTAGAAGCTCCGTAGATCACCCCCGAATGGTCCCGATCCCACCGACAAATCTCTCCAAACTCCTCATTACCACCTGTCTTTAGCCTCTTGTCAATCGCCTGATCGATCTCTTGGCGTTTTGGCTTTTGTCACGTTTGGCTCCAAAAAGTCTGTGGCAAATACGCCATTCAATTCCCTTGAGGCGATCCATTTAGAGCATCCGATACGTCTTCTAGAGTAACCATCGCTGAACTTGTGTTGTTCGTCGATGCGCTATCAAATCTGTTCTTCTTCGGACCTTTAATTCTCGTAGATGAATTCCTATCCTCTTGTGATCGAAGTATGGAGTATAAGCGTCTTGCTCTCTTAGATTTGATCTGTACGTATCGGCTTGGGTTGAGGTTAAGTTTCTTGATAAGGCTTTCAACACCCGATTTGAAGTATCTTCCACACGTCGCTGTGGCTTTTGTAGACCTCCTCAACAAAAATATTCCCAGTTCATCAAACTCTTTGCAAGTGCCTTATCATCACTCAAATGTTGGACTAGCATAGCAATTCGTGTTAGAGTTTGATACTTTAGCCGTTTTAGCACAAAAGCGGAGAAGTTTTCCCCAAATGTAAGTCGGTTAGTTCATCAAAGACACTTGCTCAGGTCCTGTTGTGTCCAGATTGCTAAGCAAGGTGGACAGATTTCATGAACGGCAGGAACAGACGTATTCCATGCATGATCAAGGAGTAAGGTAGTCCTCGTAAGGTTTTTTGAAACCAGTCCAAGAAGATGTTGAAACCTCTTCTTCGGCTTGTTCAATCTTGGACAGACCCTATTTCGAACTCCTGTTTGCATGGTCCTTTAAAGACAGTCGTGTAGAGTGCATAGCTTCCCCCTAAGGAGCAGTATTGGCTAGCAAATTTCGTGTGAGTCTTAAGATTCCCGTACGGTAGTCCTTTCCTGCTGTCTTGGTTGTCCAGTTCACTTGAGCACTGGTAGAATCGGTTCGGCTTTCCTACCTTCTTTCTTTGGACCCCCGGTCTGTTCCACGGATGAGTTTCTTGATCATCACTGCACACATCTCTCTAGGTTTTTAATTTGTGACAGTATCGCCATAAATGTATCTAACAAAGAATTTTGCGCTTCATACGCCTCAACTAATGCCTTGTAGAGTTGTCCTTCTGAATGTCTGACCTTTATAGAAGTTGTTAGCATCCATCTTTTTCCTATTAAGATCTTCTTCAGCTCTGAATTCTGAGAGTTTTGCAGCTAACAGCATGATATGTTGTTGGCTATCCTTTGATGATCACGTCATCTAGAACCTCAACTCAAGTTGATCGTTACGAACTTCTCGAATTTGGAATAATTTTGGAGACATCCCTTTTTTGACTTGTTTTCCTTGATGATTTTCTTCATTCCTCATCTATTGATCCAAGGAATTGTTGATTTGGCAGTATAAGACTCCTTCTCGAAATCTTTCATACTTCAATTGGACTGCATACTGTCCACTGCTTCTTGCATTTTTATTCGCTAGATATTGCTCAACGGTGCTTAGGAATTAGAGAGGGAAGCGCTCAGCATATTGATTTTGTTTGCCTGAGTTTCTGGAGAAGTTAGCTTCTAGCGCTTTTAGTCTTGATAAAGCCAAACAAACAAGCAAAGTTAAGGAAAGTGTTGTTAGGCGAAGCTTGTAGTAGATGCCGGTGTCAAAATTGGTAGTTGTTGTTGTTGAATGATGATAGGATGTCGGTGTTGGAGGGCGATTGATTTGTGCAGTGAAGGATGGCTCCATGAAAGCTGTTACATTATAATCAAGTGAAGAGATAGTGTGCTTCCCGAGTATGTTGTCCTAAAAATATCATCAAACACCAGTATCCTTGTTTGGATTCAGCATGTTCGAGCTCTGTTGTTGACCATCAGGATTAACCGGAGTTAGGGTCACATGAGTGTCTTCAATTTCCTGGGTTGCTTGAACCTGGGGTAATATAACATCTGTCATTACTTCATCTCTTCCATCAAGATCGGTTTTGGTATCTTTGACTGCCTCAGTTCCTTGATCCTCTTCATATGTAGCCTCTTCATCCGACTTTGCTCCTTCAACATTCGTTCCTTCTACTTCATTGTCACTATCTTCTTCATCTGATGATGAAATACTAGAATCATCTTCATCAGTATCCTCTTCATGTATTATTTCATCATCATGAGTTGTGAGCTTTGGATGGACAAAATCATCACCATCATCATCTGATTCAGTCTGCTCTTCATCATCATCTTCTTGAACTGTCTCATCAACGTCATGTTCATCATCATCTTGAACTTTCTCATCATCGTCATGGTCATCATCATCTTCATCATCCTGAGTAGTCTCATTAACGTCATTTTTATCTGCATCTTCATCATCTTGAGCTTGCTCATCAACTTGATCATCGTCACTTGATTTCCAAGAGATATCATCCTCTGAGTCATAATCAGGTGCATCGGGAACCCCTGGTGTAACACCAGTTCCTTCATCTGCACCAGAACCACTGGCATGAGAGCTGTGAGTTTCTTGACGGCTTCTTTTTGTGATTATTTTGAGTTGCTCAGCCTCTGTCAAATCCGCCTCAGAGATGGTCTCCAATTCTGTAGTCTTCAGTTTTCCTTTTCCAGACTTCTTTTCTGTTGGGGCAGTGGGAGGCTTCTGTTTTGTGATTGTATCTGTATTAGCTTTCTTCTTGCTTCCTTTTGTCTTAGGAGGAATTGTTCCTGAAGCCATAGCATAATACTCTTTGTATGATTCAGAGTTGCGGATGTCCTCGTTGGTTAATGCCACTGGCAAGATAGCCCCGTACAACTGAGTGACTTCATTCCTTGAGATGACATTGATTGTAGTGAACATTGGGTCATCTCTGGCATAGTGCCAATTGACCTTGTTTCTTCTAGGAATTGAAGGATCTTTTTCCATGACAAAGTTGACGACTAACTTGGTGAACCGAGGATAGTACATCGCATTGCCCTTCTTCGTATTTTTGTTCTCAATCTTGAAAATGAAGTCCTCCCACAGAAGATATGCATAATCAACATTCTTCTTATTGTACATACCCACAAATTTTGAGTTTGGAAAGACAAGGGCTGTCATATGAAGGTTTACCTACAAAGACTTTGTTGATGATACACAATGACTCCAGGGTTGATGCGGTTTATTGACATTGACGCAGTAATCATCCTTATATCTCAGAATGACCAAGACTAGCTAGAAAAGATGAGGTGATTTCCTACTCAAGCTCGTTTTTATAGGTAAAAGGTATGTGTAATTAAGCACATACCAAAATCCCCCATACTAAACTATTGTCGTGTCCTCACGCAATGCCATAAGTAAACACTTTAGAAAACCAAGAATCTCAATCCCCCTCGACTAATTACCTCGAAAAGTAGCTAAGTGTTCATCAAAGGGAATTAAAGAATCATTAGCTTTGAAAAGCCCCGTTTTGACCATTTTTAAAATATTTACACTAATTACCACACATATTTTTGTATTTTTCCTTTTTCTCATTTTTTGTACTTTTCTTTTTAAGCAACTAACTAACATGTTTGGACTTTCGTTATTTTTATAACTTTTAGGGTCACAGAACAAGAAGCACTTTAATCCTAAAATGCCCAAAAAAGGATAAATTCATCGTCCCCGATTTTTCACTTGTCCCAAACCAAGCTCAAAAACGAAATCACCGTCAAATATAAGTTAAGATGCTAACACTACTCATATTTGCAATTTGTAAACTTTTCACTCCCGACAATTATTATATCTTAGGTGAATGTGCTTGTTTCGAATTTCAACCATGGATCAACGTTTTGCAAAATTTCTATGCTCCACGTTCCACCCAAAAGTAATGAGTTTGAAGGCGAGATCATCCCATGTAGCGACTTTCGTCTTGGCACATCCCAACCTTGCGGCTAAGTGACCAGGCTTTTGACACCCCACAGAGACTAGTATCGAGACTCACGGACCTTCGATTTCAAAACCCTTGGATTTCCCGTTTTATACATAATTTATTTATAACATAAAAACGAAATAGTCTTAGTTCAAAAGCATATTTAAATTTAAGAAAAAGAGATTTTCCCTATATTTATTAAATCACACTTAACATTAATATAATTATACTTATATATCCATGTGATGCGAGTGATATTCCTCGACATTTATTGAAAGGTTGACAATCATCGGTTATGAGCCGGCAAGATGCAGCATAATTTTATAAGTCTTAGATTATTATTCTTTTACTATGGGTCTTATTTTGAAGACATACACATCGGTTGTGATGCGGGCAAGTGGCAGTAAACCTTTTATCAGCCCACAGTTTATTTTTATACCTTATTCATCTTTTTTTATATCTAGGTACTTTAATTTCAGACTTTATTGAAGAAATTTTTTTAGAAAATTTAAGTATAATTGAGAATAGACTAAAATGTTATCTGACTACATTTCAAAAATTGTTGATTTGAGTTTAATTTTCAAAAATAACACGTATTATTAGTCAGGTTAGAAGCTAATAGGAGAAAAAACCACAAATTACACTTATGAGCTTGTAAGATTTCCAAATAATCCTTGTTTAGCATCCAACTCATACTTAATTATATCATTTTTCGTTCTTGCAAATTTATAATCTTTAGTGAAAAGATCCGCGAATGCTTAGTCTAATAGTTAAGGAACAAGCTAGAGCTCAAACTCGATCGATCGAGTTTTTAAAATTTATTCTATTTTACCCCAGAGGAATGTCAAAATTGTGCCAAACACTTATGTGTTTTTGAAAATTTTTAATTTTTTTTCATGTTTTGGTATTTTGATGGTTAAAATAACCGGTGTATAACGTGAAAACAACGACTGCAGGCACAATCAAATCGATAGATCCCCCCATACTAGAACTAAACTTTGTCCTCAATGTTTTAAGAAGGGTCTCTACGTAAATCAAAAGCCGTTTATTAAGTATGCTCAAAGATAAACATTAGTCGATAAGATTAGGATATTGGATTCCCATAATAAAGCTGAGGATTTGAAGCTCGAATAAACGAAGGACAAAACCACGAGCACGAGAGGCTTTAAAATCCGGGCAATCCTGGACAATAATACAAAACACAAAACACGAGAAAGGAAGAGGCGAGCCTCCTCACAACACACTTATTCATTAATAAAATGATAAGGATAAGCATGGGTTGCCACCCACGAAGCGCTTATTTTTGTTAACCGAGTCTTGAGCCTGACTCGATCCCCCATACTTGAGTTGGTCAAGGAGGATAGAAATAGAGAAACGGAACATCCAAGATAGGAATGTTCTCTCCATGAATCAACATCGGGCTTTTATGATGAAAAAGCACCTCCCCTCGCGAAAGCTTTAACAGCCCAGATCGTCGCCACAACTCTACGGCAAGCAACGGAGATTTCTCCTTTGAAGCAAGAACACCGTGATTGAAAACTTTGGCTTTATTTTTGGATGAAAATGGAAGTAAAGTATCAATCACGGGGGAAAGAGTAGCTAGAAATATTGTGGATTCGACTTCAATGCATATCCCTGGATCGTAAATCTTGTTTCTATCTCCGGAAGGAGAAGAAACATCAAGATCGGATCCGAGATCATTATGAGAAGGAATGAAGTCGAAATCCATATGAAGGGTGGGATGGGTGGGCGAAATGTTAGGCACATCAACGGGGATGTCTTCTACTGAAGAAACATGTAATCTAATGATCTACTAAGAACAAGAGAGAGATGTGGGTTGTGATGTTTAGAGAGAGAAAGTGATGTAATGGATGATGATGTTACTATAAGGAAAATATGGAAGAAATGAAACAACCAACCCCTCTCCAAGGCTACGAGAGGGCTTATATAGTTACATGATGGCCGGCCCATGGGCTTGTGGGCTTTCCCATGGGCCTTGGGGCCGGATTAGCTTTATACTTAAACATGACTCAATTCTACGAGCTAAGTCCTTATCTAATCTTGAAGTGGACCGACAACTTTTTATGTTCTCAACATCTTCCCCCACTAAGGGACGGTCACTTCCATTTTACAAAAACATTTAAAGCAACTAGCAATACAATGCTTTGTCTTCTAGTCTTTAGCTCGTCCTTTTAAATTCTATGTGGGTATGTTTAGTGATCATTGATTTCTGGATTGGTTTGTTCCTTGAACTTGTATTTGACATTGTGATTCTTGAGATATTGAGATCACCAACACAAGCACATTCTCTTCGCCCATCTTGAAACATTTGCCATCTCTGTGGATTGTGATTCTTGAACCAACATGATCTACCTTTCTTGAAAGGGTTGTCTTGAAAACTGTTCAAGCTACGACTTTCTTGGATCGTTAACTATAATACTTCGTTCACTGCGAAGAAAGAGTTCGTTATCAGAGTAGCAGGATGTCTTGAAAAATCTGTATTAGAGCCTTTCTATGATGTCTTTGTGTTTGTCTATAGGGGTTATGAGCAATGTGGCTATGGATCTTGTGACGTAAAGCTGGAATCAGGAACCTCACCATCCATCTTTAAATAGCCTGCATAAAAAACAGTTAGCAATAGTGGGGGGACGAATATGCATTTATCATCTCGCCAGGTTTGTTTGGAGGTAAACCTTCAATTCGTGAGGATTCGACCTTTGTGTTCAGATAGATTTAATTTAAGAAGGAATCTTCTTGACAGGATTTCCAGCTGTGTATTGAAATCTTTCTAACCCATATGTATTAGATTCATCGTATTCTCAGCATGTTCTCATTATCAGACGTCTAAAGCAGGACAAACCGATAAGAGTGACCATGTGAGGTACTTTCTCACCGATTGATATAGAAAATTCGATTTGAAAATCTATCGACGTGTCACTTGCTAAAGTGGTTTTGTGACACATCGGATGTTTTCAGCAATTCAAAAGTCTTTAAACAGTTTTGATCCTTAACTGGAACAAGTTATGATTCCATAAGAATAGCACATTGTTGCTTTCCTGTATGCACAAGCATTGAATCTTAAGAAATCGCACTAAGTCACCTATCATGAGCTTGTTGATATTGGATCAAGCTGGATTTACATCTTCTTTGTGATATACCTAACGTATCACTCGCGAAGATGTTCTGGCAAAATATAAGGATCTTGGCGTAGGGACTCTCATGATATTACTTGATTATTAATATTGCTGTGAGATAACAGCTAAAATTATGACACGTGTCCTATGAAGATTAATGGATGATCTCTTTTGGCTCTAGACTCAATAGTGCACTTTTAATTTTAGTGATCGGAGGCTGGAGTTCGACTGCCACCTTTTCAATATCAACTAACTCGGAATGAGAAAAGAAAAGGTCAATAGAATGAGTGTTATCTCCGTGAGTTTTGAAACCAAAGTCTTTCCGGCATTTGAGTGGCTGGGAGGGGTTTGTTACATAGCGTCACTGGGTCCATGACTGTTTCCAATGGCTCAGACAGCACCTAAGTGTTTCTACAGCATATGTTCTTGGACCCAGGGTTTCTACCTAAGTGTATCGGTGGGCTTCTTTCTTTTCACCCATTTATCCTATACATTTCTTTTTATTCATTCCACCCCTTAATGCTTACCGAGACTTCATAACTAACACCTTGTTGGGTTTATTCTTTGTGGATAGCTCCATCTCAGTCGGCATTATTCCGTTTCTTCACTTTTTCTCCTTTTTAATTTAATAAGGACTTCTACAACTAACTAGTGGTTATCCCTGGGTAGATGCCCTAAGGTTCTGGCTGGATCATGGGACTTGAATACCTGATACCTAAACCACCTTATAACTCCTTATATATATTAGTACATGGTCGGTCTTTTTAGTATTCCATCACCATTCAACCAATCATTGAAAATATTCATTCAAAGTGTTTGATATAAATATCAAGGTTTTCTCTTTGGAATGTTTGTTATTCTTCACTAAAATAAGCTCCAACTTAACTTGTACATCGTAATCGTAGTACTTGTTAAGTGTAGAGTACATCTTCAGGAATAGGAGCAATGACTTCTGGTGCTTGTAAATCAACATAAGGTGGGGGATTAAGTGACTCATCAAACATTGGTTGAAACAACAAATCCCAGTCAGATCTCGAAGGTGGTACAAATGGTGTTGAAGAAGGAGGGTTTGGCACGAGTCCTGAACTGATTGTTACAGGAGTCATTTCATGAAGTGCGGGTCCTGAACTGCTGTGTTCAGAAGCCATCGCGGTCAGCTCATCAAAGTCAACATGAATGGTTTCAATTATTCGTCTGGTACGTCTGTTGTAAATCCGGAATGCTTTCTTCGTGGGTGCATATCCAATGAAAATACCAATGTCAGCCTTCGGTTGTAACTTGCCCAAATTCTCGCTATCATTCGTTGGGTAGCAGAGTGCACCAAACACATGTAGATACGATAGATCGGGAGGTTTGTCGTGTAAAAGCTCGTATGGTGTTTTACCGTGACGACGACGTATCATGGAACGATTTTGGGTATAACAGGCTGTGGCAACCGCTTCGGCCCATAGAAATAAAGGAGCTTTTGCATAAATTAACATAGTGCGGGCTGCTTCAATTAGCGTACGATTTCGTCTTTCAACAACACCGTTTTGCTGTGGAGAGCGTGCAACTGATGTTTCATGAGAGATGCCAACCTTCTCATAATATTCACGCAATGTCTGATTAACAAACTCAGTTCCATTATCTGTTCTGATGCGACGAACGGTTTCCTTAAGCCGTACTTGGATCATCTTCAAAAAGTTGATAATAAAAGCTGGAGCTTCATCTTTTGATCGCAAACATTTTACCCATGTAAATCGAGAGTAGTCGTCGACAATAACGAGGATGTACTTCTTTCCATTGACACTCGCGACACGCATTGGCCCACACAGATCCATATGCAACAGATAGAGTTTTTCTTGATTGGTGTCCTCAGATTTGGGTTTGTGGGGTTTCTTTGAACTTTTGCCTAATGCACATGCAGAACATAAGTGATCCTTTTCAAACTTGAGCTTAGGGAGACCTCGGACAAGTCCATGTCTTGCAAGATGATTAATAGCACCAAAGTTCAAGTGAGATAGACGACGATGCCATAACCAAGACTTGGTTTTAGACGCCTTTGACAATAGACAAATGGGAGAGGATGCCATCATATTCCCAAGTGAGAGTGTATAAAGATTATCCCCTCGAGATCCCGTCAATAAATCAACACCTTCTAGATTGCGAATGAAGCATGTGTGTTGACGAAAAGCCACTTCGAGATTGGAATCACAGAATTGTCCCACAGAAAATAGATTATGCCCAAGTCCTTCAACGTAATAAACCCTTGAAATAGTAACATTTCCAATCTGATAGTCTCCATAACCCATTATCTTTGCAACTTGATCATTTCCGAATTTGACTGTACCTAAGAATTTACTGATGAAATTGGTGAGCTGAGAGCGATCTCCGGTCATGTGCTTCGAGCAACCAGAGTCCAAATACCAGAGGACGATTTGGACAACCTGCATTCATTAATAGAAGTATATGAAATATTGGTTTTTGTAGATTCCCAGGATTTACTGGGTTCCTGTTTGTTAGCGGACATTGGTTTAATAACCTTAGCTTTGCTAACGGACTCAGTATTCTTATTCTTCCTAGGTTTCCTTGAGTATACCAATTTAACCACAGGTTTGGGTGATTCAGATTCTAGAACTATTGGTTTCCTAGAAGGCACTTCATTAGTAGTGGTAATCCTAGTTAAAGGGCACGCATTTCCTACAATAGTAAAGGTCTGACCGATAGGTCTCCAAATATATCCTATCTGAGTGAACACTTTTCTTGTTGGTTTCCAAATATCTTTCTTAGATTTATTCTTCTTAGATTTACTCTTATTAGGTTTAGCACGAAATTTCACAACATTCATAGAATTAGAAACACACAAATTATCAGAAGACGTGCAATCAGCACTGTTAACACAGACATAATCAGAATTATCTTGTTTCTTGGAATTCTGCACAGACGCAGATCCATTAACTTTAACAGTACCATTCTTTTTATTCAAACTAGATTTAACGTTCCTAGGGTGAGCTTCTACTTTATTCTTCGAATTACTACTTGGTGTTTGCAGAATCCTATCATTCCTGGTATTGCCTGAAGGCTGTGATCCGCTAGCACTAGTAGAAAGTCTTACTCCTGTAGAATGCAACACACGCTTGTTAGAAACTATGTTTGAAGTCGAGTCTGTTTTTGTGTTTTCTGTGGATGTGAGTGATAGGGCAAGATCTACTTATGTGTGAAAGCAAATCCTGGATGACTTTGGTATACCTAAAGGCAGACTCTAAAAGTGAATCTTGAGGATAGTTAGCTTTTACATGTTCGACTATATCCCTAAGGACCAAAGCTTCTTCCTGAGTGTGTTTAATATATGAGGAGTGAGCAGTCCTTTTATTCAACAATTTGGGCGTGATTGGTTCCATATTATCCTTAGACACATTTGGATCAACAGAGTGGGTCTCAATAGCCTCCTTATCTACAACTTTTCCTTTAAGTTTCCTTAACTCATTTTTTAGGCTGCTATGACCAAAACCTGGTCCTGAAGTTTGCATTTAATCAAAATTTCCCCAGACTTATATTGACTTGTTTGATTAAAAACGCATCACATTGTTCTTTTGATTGAACACGTTTTGGTTTTAATAAGTCATAAATGGTTGCTTATAAGGCTGTTCAAATGCTCATTCTCAGAACAAGTTTTTGTCACTCTATGTTCCAATTCAATGTTAAGAGCTCAATTTCATCCATGTCCATTTTTGACGTTACTCAACATCCACCAATTTCCTTTTAAAGGACTGAATTTACTCATCACTGACATGACTGTCTTTCCACCTTGAGATTGAGCTCTCAATTCACTTAATTCAAACAACTGAGTAAAACTTGGAGCCTTTGAATTTAAAACACTATTTTCCCCTTGTTGAAAAATTTCTTTTGATTAAGTGAGAATCCCTTCCCAAGTGATGCGATGTTTTTCAAGAGTCGTAAAACTCTTACAAAGTTTTTATCGTAAAAGATTCTTTTACAACAAATCCATTTTGTTGAGAGATGCTCAGTCTTGAGGTTTGAGACACTTTTGACAGTCATTCAACAGTTTTCACACCACATTCACAGATCTAAATACACAACAGTTTTTACAATATCATGATCAATTGGCTTGTCCAAGAGTCTTTTTATTTTCCACTCAAAATGATTCATTTATAACTTCAAAAGTTCTGGACCCCCAAGTGCTGTTGTTCGAATACAGAGTTTCCATTTGATAAAAGACTTTTTTGGACATCGTAAGTATCTTTCAACCAAGTAATGATTGAAGTTATTGAAGAAATGTCTTTTATTCTTTTAGAAACGAAAAGATTCATCTTGAGAAAACTAGCCTTTGTATATTCAAACCCCCACGTGCCCTCATGTGATAGCTAGGGAGCAGTGGATCTTTCTTTGACAAACAAATCAAAACAGTAAGATAGCGTTGGGAGCTCTTTTAAGCTAGTATACATCATACTTACTTTTTTTTGTTTTTTTGTTTTTTTTTTTTTTTTTTTTTTTTTTTGTTTTTTTTTTTTTTTTTATTTTTTTTTTGGAAGTTCTTTTGGAACCTCAACTTTGATGGTTGTTGAAGAATGAGATGGGTCTAAAGTTGGGACCGAAGTCGCTTTCCAATAGGCATGTTCACTATATAAATCAGATTGTCGAACAAATCGTTTTGTTGTAATCGTTATTAAGAATAGCATAATTAATGGGTTTCGTGTTCACTCTATGTTTTACAACCAATGGATCTTGTTCTTTCAAAAGCATTTTTGAACGACTCTCTTCACAAAGCATTAATGTTTCATCAGAATCGGGAATCACAATAGTATCCATTTTAAGAATGACATTCCCGTCATACAGTTTTGGCTTTGACTCCCGAACTTTCTTCAGATAGAAAGGTTTTTCAAAACCGATAGCTTGTTTCGTGGAATGATCATAACAAATTTTGGATTTAGTCATCATATGAACAGTTTGCGCAGATTGACCTCTTTTGAAAATGATATTATCAAGTTGCTTAATTTTCTTTTCTAAAGCAATTTCTCTATCAATATTTCTGTTTTCTTCCATTTTTAAATCATTTTTGAGATCAGAAACTGTTTTCATTAAAGAATCCTTTTCTTGCACTTGTTCAGAAAGAGTTTGCTTAAGACGTACAATCTTGGCATACTGTTCATTTGATCCTGAAAAACTGTTCTCAACATTTTGCATTTCTTTCAAATCTTTAACCTCTTCTTTATATCTGTCAAGCTCGGTAGTCAAAGCTTTATTGGCACTTTTATATTCCAGATTAACATTGGTGCAGTTCATCACTTGGGTATTTAATTGTTCAAACATAGATAATATCAGGACATCTTATTGAGCAGAAGAGTTAGAATTCTGAACAGTTTCCTGTTGTGTTTTACTCAGAAACTGAGAATAAGGAATGATATTGCTATCACTGGTTATTTCAGTTGCTGTTTGATACTCATCATTAGACTGTTCAGAAGACGTCATTATCTGCTCACTTTGATTGATTAAATCATAGGTCAGATTATCTGGATTGTGTACCTCAGTAAGTGCATCTGAGCCATTCCTGGAAAGATTCACCATGAGGGCAATCTTGGATGAGTTAAATTCATCACAATAAGAGTCATAGGCATTCATATCATCGGCTTGATAAGCAGCATTGTGGGTAATGACAGTCTGAGAGGTTTTAGTGTCAAGAAGTCCTGGATTTGCCAAAAATGCTATTTCTTCCTCTGTTAAAACTTGACCACTTGCTTGAGCTTGAACCAGCAACACTTTATCATTGAACCACGTTTCATCCCTTTTTCTCTTAGGCTTAGTACACTGTTTGGCAATATGACCCTCCTCTTTGTAATTGTAACAGATGATAGTCCGTTGTTTCCCTGTGTTGCTTCCACTTGCTCCAGGTGAGTATTTTCTCGTTGTTCCAGCAACATAAGTAGTTTGTCTCCCCTGAACATGTTGCACAGTTACTTTTCCATCATAGATGGTAGCTTGTTGACGAGGGTTTGACGAAGTCCTTAGCTGATTGTTGGTAGTAGGATACCACCGAGATGTGACCAACAGCAGTAAAGAATGACTTGATGTGATTGATCACATCAATTAGATCATCACCCTTTCAGGAACACTAAAAGAAAAAAGAAGTAGCAGGAACAACTATACTGGAGTCTGGTTGGGGAAATTCATATTGTTTTTGTTGGTAAACTATGGGAGCATATTCCGATTGTGGGATGGATGGTTGTGGAGAATAAACGTTGTGGTGAAAAGGAGGATGGTAACTCCATTTGATGATAATGATTGAAAGATGTGTTGATTGATTGTTGTGAATTGTTGATTCTATAAGGTGTTACAAACTGTGAAAGACTGATATGGTGAAACATGATGTTGATGTTGAGAGTTTGGATGAGTGTGTAGATGAGATTGATAAGTTGGCTGAGTTAATAAGTGAGTATGAAACTAAGCATCAAGAGGATCAAAGTTACGTTCATCGCATCAAACGAACTTATATGCATTTCTTTACCTGTTTTGATAGGTAAGCATGAAGCAGATCACCATATGGAAGTAATGCGCCCAAGTCTTTGACCAAATTAATTGACGTCAGTAACAAATTTGCTCCATTCATCAGGAAAGTGTATAAAACATAGTGTTTAACTTGAAATTGCTCCAAATCATCCCTGTAAAGTTTCCATAAAATCATATGAGTAACAAGAGTTGAACCTCAATAGTACTCAGCTCCCTTCAAACATGTTTCGCTGTCTTCAAAACACATTTCGCTTCCTTCATCACATGTTTCGCTGCCTTTAAAAATTCTTCAAAAACCCAGAAATTTTTGATCCAAAAACGTGTTTTGATACCCAAATAAGTTGCTAATACATATAATACTAACAAAAGTACAAGTTGATCATCGAAAAACCCACATTTTGATCAAAAAAGTAAAGGTGCGTTCGGTTGGAGTTTTTACCCAAAAAAACACCACGAACACCTCTAAATCTGCAAACCGCGAACACCATATGCTCCTAGGCTCTGATTCCAATTGTTAACAATAAGATTTTACTAACAAGAGACAATGATCTGGAGGTCGGGGATTATAGAAATGAAAGTAAGCCATTTTATTAGAGAGATAAAGGAAAGAGTGTGTGTGTTTTCTAGAGAGAGAAACAACACACACTTATGAGACAAAATGTTTATCCTCACCCCTCCATGGAAGTATGGAGGGGGTATTTATAGTCCTAGTGACACCTAACTATTGCAACTTGTCATTATTAGTCCCTACGTGTCACACTATAACTAAACTATTGTAATTCCATATATGTCACCATATTTTAAGGCTGACATATTACGAGTCATTATTCTTTTTCTCTTGAAAATACACATCTATATTATTAACCTATATAAAACAAGGTTTTTGAAACTTTGATCTTGAGGCAAAAAATTGTAAAAATGACGCGTGTAAATTAAAAAATAATCAACGGCTGATATTCAAAGATAATACTGGACATTTAATGCTCACAAAAATACCATGAAACAAAAGCCTTCAGCCAGATCCCTCACAATCAGTTCATTCTCAAAAAAAACTCACCCACATCAACCGATCCCTCACAATCATCCTCTCAATAATAATCCCCCAAATCACGTTAATAACGTTCAATTGGTAACAAATTGGTTGATGATAGAGGATGGCCAAAGAAATCGATTAAAGATAAAACTCAATCAACAAATCAATTGAAGTAAGAACAAATAATTATTAAAGCATAAATTGATTAAATCAACACAAAACTCACAAATCAATAAACCCTAATCGATTAAATAAATCACAATAACCATCCATCACAGTAATGGAATATGAGCTTCTTATTCGACTGTTCATCAATCCATTATATGATCAAGAAATTAAACATGCGAGAACATGGTTTATTTTTCATTTATGTTCAGAATCATCAAATTACAGGTTTGTGCTTGATTTAATTTTTTTATCAATAGTTGGCTTTATTATTATGATCATTAAGTTAATATGATATGTTAGATAATTTATGTGGTATATGTTTATGTTTTGAATCAAAAAAATCAGTTTTGGTTTTACCTTTTTATGTGTTGAAACCAAATATCAGCAGGTTTAAAAAGATCATAGAATTTAGGGAAGTTTGAAAATTTGAAAACATTCGAATACAAAACCGAAATCATTTATTAAAACGGGTAAAACATGGATTTTTGTATGTACTTATAAATCTGGAACTTTAGGCTGAAATATGTATACATGTGTATCTCATGAGAAATATTAAGTAAAGTTCGAATTAGGCATCTTTTGGGTTGATACAAATGCGTTAGAAACACTTGCTGCAAATGCTGATTGCAACCATGAGTAGAAAACAGGAAAAATGTTTACTTATGTAGTAGAAGTATTTTAATAAGGTGGGAATGATTTGTTACAATTAGCTGTATATATTTAAATGGTTATTTGAGTAATATAGTTCAGGTTAAACCAAGCATGAAATGCCTTGCAACGAAATGACCATATGTAATATAACCAATAGATAACATACTACAAGTATGGGTTCATGGGAGGTAAATGGTTTTCAGAAAGCTATAATCCACAGGGGTTATTGCATACTTTTCTCTTTTAAATATATATTTTTCACATATTAATTGGAGACTTGATCTAGGTTGCAGGAGACTAAACCCATCTATACACATCATCAAGGTATCTAATAATTTTTCGGGTTCATGAACTTATGTTTGTATGTATGTACATGTATATTAAGTTTCTATCTTAGAAATTTTATTATTCTATCTGCAGCAATATGACTTTTTGCAGCAACAAGTGTGTCAATGTTTTCATATTAAGTTAGCTTATTTTATTATTTGCTAGCCCAGCTTAGAGGTCGTCGTTGGTTTGCTTATATAGGTTTTAGATGATACACGCTCATTATATGGTTTCCTTATTAGAATTAAAATAGACTAACATCATACATCAGATCGACAAATTTGTAAGTAGATTGTCGGTATTACAAAATCTACCAAACTACCACAGTAGCACCATGTGTGACTATCCAGTTATTGGAAACAGGTTAGACCTGGGCATACAATCCTATACTACGCAGCTACTGGTGGAGTTGTATATTTGGTGTGTCGATGGGCGAATGCGCTTTGAGTAATCGATTTTAATAATTGAGTAAATGTTGTATTGTTATACCCATAAATAACGATATCGTAGAAAGTAATCTCATATTTACATGTTAAACATATCAGGAAAGGTTCGAAGAGTGGTGCTTCATCAAGGTGTCCTGGATGCCAAGGTTCTGGCATGAGGGTCACAACCCAGAAAATCGACCTAGGAATGATCCAACAGATGCAACATGCTTGTCCTGAATGTAGAGGCTCTGGTATTTACCATATCCTTGCAGCTATCTTTTGTTTTCAAAACTAAATATTCTACTTTTATAACTCTTTGAATTACGTTTTATTAAAACAGGTGAGTCAATTAATGAGAAAGATCGGTGCCAACCATGCAAGGAAAAGAAGGTTACACAGGAGAAGAAAGTACTTGAAGTTCATGTTGAAAAGGGATTGCAGCATAGTCAAAAGATAACATTTGAAGGGCAAGCTAATGAAGCTGTAAGTCTATTTGGATCATAGATGTTGAAAAGGGATTGCAACATAGTCAAAAGATAACATTTGAATGGCAAGCTGATGAAGCTGTAAGTCTATTTGGATCATAGACTAATTGTTATAAAGATTGACTAAATAACTAATATATGGTAGACTTTAATTTATAGTTTAGATAAAGTGTTGACTTTGACCAATGTCTGTGTTTTGCAGCCTGATACTGTTACATGAGACATTATTTTCATACTTCAATTGAAAGAACACCCCAAGTTTAAGAGAAAGAAGATGATCTCTATGTGGAACACAATGTCAGCTTAACTAAAGCGCTTTGTGTGTTTCAGTTTGTTCTTACTCATCTAGATGGAAGACAGATTCAATCAAAACGAACACTAGAGAAGCCATTAAACCTGGTACACATTAATTGAAAACCCTTTTTTATTATGTTGTTATTTACTTTCTTTTAGCATCTACTATGACATTAGTGTCTAAATCAAACATGCTACAAGTAAATCAAACATGTGTTTGACTTAATGAATTAAATGGTTCGAATTATGTTTTGGAAATAAATGTGGAATATGTAGTTTGATAGTGCATAAGGCCACTTTCTTAATCAAATGATTTGAATTATGTTATAGATTGTTATTCGGTTAAAACGAATCAAACAATCGCAGATATTGTTGTTGTGAAAATGGATTAATGTAATTTTTGTTTGTTTAGGATGTGACGAGGTTAAGGCATGTAGCATCGTTGATGAGGAATTACATGGCCAATATATGAAATAGCTTGATGAAAAGTGTAAACAAAGAGACACTTTTATACACAAATGAGGACGTTTCTTTGGGATCTTGGGTTATCGGGCTTGACGTTCAGCATTATGATGATCGAATTTTACCGGTAAGCACATGTCATAAATTTGAATTCGCAACAAGATTATCATTTCATAATTCTCATATCTAACTATTATATTTGAAAACTTGTGTTGGATATATGAGAAAGGAAGGAAGTGAATATTGAAAAGTATCCCTCATCAAAACTACAACATCGATGCATCAAATACCGGTACGTCACTTTCGGTTTAATTTTCTTATGTTTTTGTCAACATATTTAAACACGGATACTAATAATGTTATTTACTTCCTATTTACTTCAAATGGGTCAGTATGTTTAAACGATTCAAACAGGTATACCACAAATCAATTATTATAAAAAGTCATCTGTGGAAAATTTTGATTTATTGCCCATTTAATTTTGATTTATTTATTTTTCGAACCAGGTTTGATTCTGAGGCTGAAAAGTTTGGTACAGAAGGAATCCCAGTGCACAGATTTTTGTCATTTAAAGAGTTGCAGTATGCTACTAACAATATCCATATATCTATCTTGATAGGGGAAGGTTCAACCGTAAAGGTACATATCTATCTTGATAGGGGAAGATGTATGCCAAATACTATGCAAAAGAAAAAAATGCCAAATACTATTCAGCTAAGATGAGTTATTAGATATTGGCATCTGATATTGTAACGTGCATTTATACATTATCATTTTCATTTTGCAAAATAGGTGGATTTTTGAGGGGTTTAACAAGGGAAAGGCTACTAAGTAAATTTGTTGAAAATGAGTACGAAAAGGTTGACCGGCTTATGGAGCTTTATATAAGGTAATTGCCTATCCATCTCTCGTCTTGAATATTTGCTTGGAAACATCATACACAGAAAACCAACACATGATCAAAACTCTATCTTTTGCGTCTCTTATATATTATTCTTTTTTTTAAATTAATTTGTTTTGCCTTTCACAGATATTCAAACAGAGTGAAAGAAGAATCTGAAAGGCTGAATGAACTTGAACTCGACGATCTGGGGATTTGGTCTTCCTATTTTTTTCATTTAGTTTTAGCGTTTTGCAGTTGATCTTTACTATATATCGTCTTTTTTATGTAGTATGAAATTAATGTTTGTCATCTCTCTGTTCCAGATGGATGAAGATGAGAAGTACAATAGAAAGCTAGAATCTAATAGATAGGAGACAGATATTTTTTGAAGCTCTTTTTATACCCAATGCAATTGTAATGAAAGTGGAGAGGGCTAATTTAAAGGGAGTCGAATGTAAGTAGTGCTTGAAGTTCTATGACGGTGTTCTTCCTGATGGCGATGACAATAATACGCAGAATCGACGTTGTGAGCATCATGAAGGCTTTTCCCCGCATCGGTACAGGTTTGCACCTCCCTCGACTCCTAAAGGTTTTTGGAATATTGGATTAGAATCTGAAATCCGAGTCATAATAGTAATTTGTAGATTGACTACATTTAATAACAAAATATGATTGAAGTTTAGTTCCTGAAATCATAATCTTTTAGCTGAATTGTGCTTGGTATATTTAAAATTTATACATGAATATTAACATGGAAATTACAATATTAGTGCTTTGCGTTCTGTATACATAGGGTGCAAGTCTGCAATAAATGACATGGACCATTTTTCAAACAAGGACGGTAACTTTGTAGCAGTGGGAATAATGCATGTGTGTATGCGCTTTCTGATTCGTTATTACACCTCAGGTAGTAATATTAAACTTTTAACTTTTGCAGGTGTGCGAGGAATGTAAATTACGATGAAGCTCTAGACTTGGAAGCATATGTTAGCAAACTATCCACAGTGCATCCAAAGTAAGTTTATCCTTTAATCCTTATTACAAGTCGCCTACCTGTGAACCTCATTGTAGTTGCTTAACGAATTAAGGACTTATCACTCCTATATTCTGAAAGGCCTATGTATTGCAGATTTGCATTTACCAGAATGTCTTCGCATTATTGGATATTTACAATGGATAGGAGTATATAGTGAGTATGAAATGCGCCTACAGGTATCCATATATCATTCCGTGCATTTTAGCAATTCAATTGGTTAAATATGGTGTTTTTTGAAGTAACCTCTTTTAACAAGCCTAACTTATATACCTGCTAACGACAATGTTCTTGATGTTGAGCAGTTCTTGCTATTTCTGTTCTTTTGATGTAAAATCAGGTTCTTGCTATTTCTGTTCTTTTTTATTAGTCATATATACTCCTATTGACGACATATAAGACATATTTTTTACTTTGGTCAGATTAAGTATGCTTTTATGTAGTTGAAAATACCTATTTTTGGTGTATACAGGTTAATCTACAAATAGAAAGTGTTTTATTGGACAACAACATTGCCATAGTGGACGTGAATCACTTCTATCTATTTCAGTTAGGTAGTTAGATGTTACCCAAAAGAGAAGCACTCAAGAAATAGTTTCACAAACCACTTTAAATTTACGGGGTCTAAAGAGGGCACAATAATTTGTTGATCCTCATGGCCCGTACATTGCATTCATTTATTAGCCATACATATTGAGAAACATATATTGAACATACTTGCTTATCGACATGAAGGTTTGGATAAATGAAAGCCTCTAGAGACTTTGCTCCAAGCCTATCAAAATTCTTCTTGGTGGTGAAGTTCGCGCACGCTCTCGCGCTCACTCGCGCGCGCGAGCTCGCGCTTAATTTTCTCAACCCCTTAAAGACCAAAATCTCATTCAGTTTGTATTTGAATGGTTCAATTAGTATCCAATTAAATGTTGTTGGTGTGAAACCCTAAGAGTAGCATACTGTGGTGGAATACGAGTCAAACTTAAGACCTGATGCAAGATCCAAGAGATGTTAGTGCCACTGAGCTCCTTCACTAAAGAAGAAACCGAATAATTGACAAGCGTAATCAAGATGGTGGAACCGAAGTTGTTCAGGTAAACATGATCGGTTTGCTTAAAAAGTGACAAAATGGATGGGTGGGATGGGTGGGTCAGAATGACTATAAAATTTGTATAGACGGGCAAGACTAGCTTTACCCTAAAGTCAAATATTATTGCAATTACACAAACAATGTTGTTTCTAAAGAAGTCATCCATTAACTTTGAGTTTAATCATTTTTCGCTTGCCTTTTTGTAATGACTATATTTTTGTAAATACTATGAATTAGTTTTTCTATTACTACATTAGCTCATAACAAATTATACTATGTTATATCATATTTATTCTTTGCTACATCAATGTTTCACAATATTATCTTATAAACTTTATTGTTAATCACATTTATTTTTCTATATTACACAACCGTAACTTACCTAATGATACACAATAATTGGAACAACCAAATACAATAACAAACAACTATCAAAATATAAATATTTCTTTCAACAATACCTTAAAGCTCCCGCTTAAAACTAGTGTAATATATTAAGAATCTTTTAAAAGTTTAAGCAATAAAATTTACAAATGAAGCAAATAACCAATCTAAGGATAATTGATCATATTTAACAGAGTATGAACAAAGATACATGACATTTATAGCTTAGAATTTAAATGAACCTGTTGTGAATAATAATGAACAAGAATATAGAGGAAGAGAGAAGATGTTATTATTGAATAGATCATACAAAGAGGTTACAAGTATGTGATATTTATACATGTAAAACCCTAACGGGCCTGTTGATATAAGGATGAATAGCCATAAGCC
>BQNB010027514.1:2300-17835 GCA_026074375.1 Tanacetum coccineum
ATTTACGAAATACCCCCTCGCACTATGTGTTAAATTACGAAAACTGCCCTCATTTTAATTTTTTTTATAAAATACCCATTTCCCCACTAGCGGTCGACCGTTAGTTTTTTTTTTTAGAATGCACCAAAACAGTGCTTTAAATCGGTCGTTGCTTAACGACCGTTAATTTTATTTTTTTTACAAAAACATACTTTCTAACACGTCCAACCGAAAACACCGACCGCCAAACATCCCGCAGCAGAGCGCGGGTGACCTAACTTGTTATTTGAGATTTGTTAATCAAGTATCGGTTCCATTGAATTTATGAAACCCTAAGTTGTTGTACATAGTGAGCAGGTTAGCTTGTTTTATGTGATTAACAAGTAGCTATACCCGCGCGTCGCTGCGGGACGGTTAGCGGAGCGCGGGGTTTGAAGAAACTTAAAGTTTTATTCATAAAAAACAGATCGATGACTCCAACAGTGCGAGAGGGTATTCCGAGAAGAAAAAGAAAAATTTTATTTTAAATTTTTTTTGAGAAAAAAAAAACTGGTCAAAAACAAATAATGTGACCCACTTTATTAATGTGGAGGTCGGGTAAAAAACATTTAATAAAAGAAAAAGAAAAAAATTTATTTTAAAAATTTTTTGAGAAAAAAAAAAAAACTGGCCAAAAACAAATAATGTGATGTGACCCACTTTATTAATGTGGGGTCGGGTCAAAAACATTTAATAATGTTACCCACTTTATTAATGTGGGGGTCGGGTGAAAAACATTTAATGTGACCCGTTTTTTTTTGGTCGGGTCCCCCAGTAATTGTATTGTTTAGAAATTATTAATTATTAATAAAAAAACAGACCGACGACTCAAACAGTGCGAGAGGGTATTCCGAGGAAAAAAAAGAAAAAATTTATTTTAGAAATTTTTTGAAAAAAAAAACCCGGTCACCGCGCGCCGCTGCGGGACGATTTGCGGAGCGTGAGGTTTGAGGAAACTTAAAGTTTTATTCATAAAAAACAGACCGATGACTCTAACAGTGCGAGAGGGTATTCCGAGAAAAAAAAAGGAAAATTTTTTGAGAAAAAAAAAAGAACGGGACGATTAACGGAGCGCGAGGTTTGAGGAAACTTAAAGTTTTATTCATAAAAAAACAGACCGATGACTCAAACAGTGCGAGAGGGTATTCCGAGAAAAAAAAAGAAATATTAAAAAAAATGGTAAAAAAAAAGGGAAAAACCTTTTATTAATGTGGGGGTGGGGTGGGTAAAAAAAAAAGGGAAACCTTTTATTAATGTGGGGGTGGGGTCGGGTCAAAAAAATTTAATGTGACCCGGTTTTGTGTTGGGTCGGGTCCCCCAAGAAATGTATAGTTTAGAAATGCTTCTTGAACATGCCATTTAGGACAAATAATAAGTTTCTTCTTGGTGTTTTTTTATGTTTATTAGGTTTTTATCATTGTTATTGCGTTTATTTATAACACATAAACAAAAAAAAATTAGGATTTTATATGGTCATTTTTTTCTTATTGTCATTGTTGTGTTTTTTTGTGTGGATTGTTTCTTTAAAGCTTTGAAGGTGTTGGTTTATGGTATATTCCAAAATCGACTTTGTAAAAGCAAAGCTCGATAAATCGTATAGAAACCAAAAAACCGAAAAACCAAACCGATAATAAACCGACAACCGAAAAACCCATCCGACACAAAACCGAAACTGAATGGTTTTTAAAAATCAAAAACCGAAAATTTTCGATTCGGTTTTGGTTTTAGACGAAAATGGAATCAAACCGAACCATGCTCACCCCTACATTGAGGTTGCCAAACGTTTCGATGGCCATTTATGTTACGGATTTATGCTAGTCTTATTTAGTTATTTGAGTTACTTTTAACATGTATTTAGTTACAACTAGGTTTTCAACCCGCGCTCCGCTGTGGAACACGAGATTTTACGTTGATTTACATTGTACGGCGGGATGTTTGTGTACCGTCAATATTTCAATATTTAAAATGATATCAATATAATATCAACATTTGAGTTTTACAACATGAATGTGAAATCCAATAAGAAGCTCATTTGACGCAACTATAACCTGCAGATTGATCACCTGAGCAAACACTTTCTTTTTCTTCTTTTTTTGGGCATGTAGAAGTCTATGTTACTTTTTCAGATATCTTTATTCAGAAAATAATGTGACATCAACAATAGGATGTGTGTTACAAAACATTAGGGAATTCGTTAGCCAGCCTATGCAATGGTTCAGCCTGCCCTTCGAAATGCATCAGCCTTCCATAAATACCGTTGTTCTAGATTTTGCTATCCGAATATATCATCCCATTACTTTTCTGTAATATAGTCTGTTATCTTCTGTTGCAAGCACATTTCCAGCAACCTTCACCACTTCTGCAACTGAGACCCCAATTCCATGAATCGAAACCTGCAAAACGAGCAAATTTGAAGACGAAAATTGTTAGAATAAACTGGAGGCTGAAGCTGAGTATAGGTCTGAGCTAAATTATTTAAATTCGTCAATTATATAAGGGGAAACAACGAACAAACATCAACTTACATGGAATAAATATTTTGAGTACCTTTCGTTGTTGAGGTCCAATGGGAGTTTGTAAGTCGATCTTCGATCAACTTCAGTGGAATCACATCCTTTACCATCTCGACTCCCTCCTGTGTACATAGATATGCTATTAATTCAATGCATTTAAAAAACACTCTATAAAACGTGTGTATTTGTATATCTGTGTGAAAAAAATTATACCTGAAGAGTTGATATGCATCGCGTTCCCTGATATTAGATATACGCCATGCTGGATGCATGATTGTAACTGCGTTAGATCAATGAGATGGGAAGAATATACAAAAAATTACAAACACAAAGGTGGAAATATGAGTCACAGGCATAGTGGGTGGGTCAAATCAAAATGGGTCACTTTTTGAAATACCTTAAATTGTTCAAGGAAAGTATACAATCTTTTATGAAGTTTAGCTCTCATCGTTCCAAAATCCATCGACGCCTCAATGATTTTCATGGTAGTCCTCAACCTTAAAACGCACACATAGTAGTAAGTACCATAAACATATTTTCTAACAGGTAGAGTATAGCAAAGAAGAAATGCTATTCACCTTCAATTCCAAGATTGTCAGATCCCACATATTAGCTGTACTTGAAACATGCCTACATTTTTCAACCGAGGATGACCAGTCGATGATTTGTTTAGCATCCCCTCTTCACTATCTACTTCTTACTACTATCTACAACTTAATAACTAAAATGTGAAATTTTAGTCTTTAATCATAAATCTTTCAGGGTTTGCTTGGTGTATAAAGACTTTTTTTTTGAGGAAAGTAGAGTCGCACACTATTGTGGCAGATTCAAGTATGAGAACTCAACTCAATATATACTCTCAAGATGTTACAAACTACGAGAAATCAACTGTTTAAAAAGAAAATGATGTCTGTGCGTACCTGAAAAACGATTAAAAAAAATTATTTTTACAATGGTCCGTAGCTGCTTCTTTTCTTTTGGCTATACAAATGGAGTGTTCAGAAAATGAATGCATTGCCTTTAAAAGTCGAACTCTATCTGCTAATACAATTTATAAAAAGAACTGCATCTGTTATGTTTCATTTTGTACGCTTAGGTGAAATGATGAGAAATTACGTACCGAATTGAGAGCTATTGTGCTAAGAAGCAGTGGATGCAACTTGCCCTGCAAAACAGTTGGTTGGTTATGAATAACGCGTTATAAATATATTGCTCTTAATAAGGGAAGTGTCGGAAGTGGGTCATACAGGTCACAACTCAAAGTCATTGATCATGTTTTTTTACACCTAAAAAACCCCTCGAGTCATTTATCAAAAGCCTATAACAGTTTTAAAACGATATCCATTTTGTAATCATAATTGAGGAAAACTCTAAGACAATTGGACATAGAAAATGTTTGTTGTGGTTTATGAACATAGTTTTCGACCCTGTGTAATATATGAATAATGAATCGTAGCAGGTTCGATTGAGGTGCATTTTGCTCAGTAAGGCGTGCCTTATAGTGTGTTGTAGGGGGGTGGTAGGCGCGGGAGGGAAAATAATTTGGAGAGACAAATTTTAGCTATACGTGGTAGTTGTTGTTGTATAATTAGGGTGGGTGTAGTTGGGGTGTGTGTGTGAATATTGGGGAGTCTAGGGAGGGGGCGTGGTCGTAGTGAGGGGGAACAGATTGGGGGGGGGGGGGGTACGAGGTGGGACACTAGGTTATGGCGCCCGGTGAAGGGGGAGGGGTGGTTAGTTTTGGTGGGGACTGCCGCCAGGGGGAGGGTTGTTGGGGAGGAGTTGTACGGGCGGCCTGGTTGGGGGGGTGGGGTTGGATGGGGTGTGGGGGAGGGGGGGGGGTTGGGGGTTGGTGGGAGGTAGGGGGGCGGGGGTTGGTGGGAACGGGGGGGGGGGTTGGGTTTGGGTTGGGTGTCTGAGGGAGGTGCGTGATGGGGGTGGGGGGATTGAGGGGGGAGGTTTTTTTATGGGGGTGGGTGGGGGGGGTGGGGGCGTTGGGTAGGGGGGGGTGTGTGTTTGAGGAGGGGTGGGGGCTGGTCGATAGCTTAAGAGGGGGAGGGGAGGGGTTCTTGGTATGGTTGATGTGTGGGTGCGCGGTGTTTTGGGTGTTTTTTCTTTAGTTTTTTTAAGTTTTTTTTGAATTTAATTTTTTTCTTTTTTTATTTAAAATTTCTATTTTTTTTATTTATTTCTTTATTTTTTTTTTTTATCATTTTATATTTTATTTTATTTTTTGTTAACTTTTCTACTTTAGTCGTCCGCTCGGTTGTGTGTATAAATGTTAGCCCTTGAAATATTTTGTGCTACTTGTGTTTTTTTAGTCCAGACTTTTTTGAATAGTAGTCAATTTTTGTTGTTAATTATTGTTGTTGACATAGTAAGTTTTAGAAAAAGTTGATCCAGACCATTCCATATATTTCTATGCCCGAGCTTGGAATTACAATTTTCTGCTGGCGCAGAATTGCTTGCTGATTTTATAAGGTTGTTGTACTTCTCGTATCTGCATCGGGTGAAAAAAGATTTGTGGAGTATGCTTGTTTGACAGTACTATCCGTATTCATTTTTTAATTTATTGTAAATGTATCGTTGTTTCGATCCGCTGTAGTGGATAAGATGCATGTAGGGTCGCAGGATGGCCGTTGCTAATCAATAATAGAAAAAGAGAAAGGAATCGTCTTTGAACCAATAAATGTAGCATAAGGGAAAAGGGTTTACAGTTATACCAGAACTTATGTGATCCAATTAAATAATTAGCAATACAAAGTTAATTACCTGAAGAACGTTCGCATTTGACCCTTTTGTTAAAACATCTAAGTATGTGCGTCATGGTTATCAATAATCGATGTAACCCCTGACACATAACACCTTAAATCAAGAATCAAAAAGATGTACCATCTAAACACTTTAATGCATGTACAGAATTAAACCCCCAAAATCATTTAGGCTCAAAATTAATTATCATAAATGAAAACCCAAATATTAAATCTACACCTGCTACTCTACTGGATAAGGGTCCTTATAGAATGAGTAAATAACTACTATATGTTTTAACCTATTTACGTTTATTCTTATATACTGACGAACTCGGTGCCATGCTTGTCAACATGAATGTTTCTATTATTGATGTAGTTCTTGGATGTTAAAGTTAAACACAGATATAATGCTCTTGCAAAAGCGCAAATAATCATTAAATTTAAGAACTTAAGATAGAAGTAAGAAATTACACATTTAGAATTTTTAAGATTTCAAATAATTATGCGAGAAAGTGGTGACATCCGTGATTTAATCAGGTTAGTGGCTAACCTTTTGAATTGGCTAAGGGTTCATTTTTTGTGTTTTCTTGTGGTTTATGTGTATATGTGTGGGCTAAAGTGGTTTGAATGAGGTATATGATATCATTTTAGAGGTAAATTGTTCATCTCTCATTTGGTGTTTGTTTGTGGTGTGGAGTTGAGTAGTCCATTTGGTCATCTGATTAGTGATAATGGATAAAGATAGGAGTGTTGCATGCACATGCTACGTCTTTAGTTGGGTGAGTTGGTGTGTGTAAGCGTTTTTTGAGAAAATGGTTATCGTAGGTGGGATTTAAGGGAAGTGAGGTGTAATGTTGGTGAGGTTTAGTGCTGTCGGGCAGATTATGTGTTTAGTGATATGGGTTAAGTGATTATAGTGTGTGGGTGTGATTGTGTTGGATGTTGCGGGGAGGGTTTTTGGGTTGAAACCTTTGGTCGCAGGTGGGGGGGTGGTTTTCGGTTGGGGTTGTTTGTGTTGGTGGGTAGGTTGGTGGGTTTGTGTGGGGGTTGGGGTGTTGTTTAGGGGTAGTGGGAGGATGTGTTTGGGGGGGGGACTGGATATGTGTGCTAAGTGGTTTGAATAGGTGCATGATATCATTTTGAGGTGTATGATCATCTCATTTTGAGTGCGTTTGTGTTTGGTGATGAGTATTCCATTTGTTCACTTATAGTGATAATGGAAAAGAATGACGTATTGCATGCAATGCTACGTCAATAGTTGGATGATTTTGTGTTAAGCATTTATGAGAAATGTATCATGTTGGAATTAAGTGAAGTGAGTGAAATTTGGATATTTATAGTATACTTTCTAAAATTAGAAAGTGAAATTTGAAATGAAAAGTTATTTTTAGAAAGTTTAGTAAGTAGTGTTTATGTAAAAAGGTTTACCCAAATTAGCTTAGGTTTTTATGAAAACTTAAGGTAATGAAGATAATTTGTTAATTAACAATTAAAGAAAAAAAAAATATATGTATGTATATGTAGAAATCGGCCCAAGAAAGGAAAAAGAAAAGAAAAGAGATTTTAAGCCTTATCTTAGGAGTTTGACTAGGTTTATGATTCTAGTTAGTTAGATAAGGGATCCATAAGCTAAAAAATGACTCATTCAGTCTCCATATCCCTTTTGAGTCGACTTCCATCCCTAAGAACAAGGAGAACACGAATTTGATCCAAGGTTTTGCTAGGGTTTGTGTTAGGAGCTAGTAATCAAGAGGTATGTATCCCTAACCTAGTTTAATTCTTGCATTCATGTAACATGTAATGTGATGGATCTTAGGGTTTATAAAAATTCAGTAAGTATATAGAGTTTTATGATCATATTGTGTTTAGGGATAATTTAGAAGCATGATTATGCAAACGGTGCGTTTCAATTTGAGTTAGATCTTGATTTTGGGTTTTGTAGAATTAGGGTTGTGTTAATGAGATGATATCTCCATGATGGTAACATATTTTAGGGTGTTTCTGGTTTCTAAATAGTAGCCCAAGGAATCTATTTTTCAAAAAATACGCCCTCAAGTCGTTTTGAGTTCGGGAAGTCATTCAAATATTGATTACACTAAAAGTTATCAAAACAGTAAATACGGGTCTGAATTAGGCCATGTTTGGGAGGGTAAAACCCTTACTTAAAAGTAGAATTGAGGTTAGCCAATCAACAGTGGTTAAGTTCAATATGTATATAAACAAACCCTAGAAGATTAGCCTCTGGTTGTGTGTCTAAGTATGGTAATGAGGGCCATATATTTTAGTATGCAATCAGATCCGAATTGAGACAGTTTTGAAGTTTGATTTTATTTGGGATAGTTGCACATGTAATGAGTACTTGGGAATCACAAGGTAGTTAGTAAACTCATAAATGAACTTAGGTGATTTTTGGTATAATTTATGAAGGTCAGCAAGTAAGGTTTTTAAGTTAGTAAAGATACACTAAAATTCTGCATTTCTGAATAAATTGTAGTTAACTAGTGTAATGTGTTAATGAGGTGGTTAAGGTTGGGCATGGTGTCGGGGTGACCCATGATGGTTAATCAAACCCTTAGACATCCATCATATGTGTGTTACATGGACTAGAGCTTTTAGCTTGGTCGCGTGTAACCGTGTTTATTTATTTGTATAGTTGCGTGATAGGAATTGGAAGCTGCGTTTTGAGCATTCAGGTGAGTTACATAGTCCCACTTTTTATTGCGTTTTAAACTTGGGATGGAAATGATGCAAGTGTTGAAATGAGTTTTAAATTGCTGTGATTATGTGTTAGTGTAAATGCATGGACTATTATGTGACTGATATGCGTTATGTGCTACATGTTATGTGATGTGATATTGATGTGTGGACTAAGTCAGGAGGGTTACTTGCGGGTATCCATGGCCTATTTAGTGGAAGGTATTGTGGCCTAGTCAGGAGGGTTACTTGCCGGTATCCATGGCCTGGGCTAGGTGGAAACCACAAGGACTTTGGTATGATCCGAGTACGCCTACCCAGTATATGATTTGTTGGTTTGATATGATTAGATTGAATTGCATGTTAGCTTGTATGTTAGTTAGCATAATTGTCATGCAAAATGTATTGTTTTATAATCACAGTAATTGGATAAATTGTTTTGGGAAATGGATTGAATATGTGTGTCTGAAAACCTATATTTCTCACCAACCATTGTGTTAACGTATAAGCATCTTTTTCAGGTATTCAACGAGATGAGATTAAAGTTAGGAAAAGTGGCTAGATGGACCGTAGGCAGCTGGCAAAGTTTAGTTATCTAAATTTCGTTATTTGTTTTGGATGTATGAATGTTTGCATGTCATGACGTTGACATGAACTGCCTTCATTTCAAAGTCAGACGCCTTTTGGATTTTGTTGTTGTGTTTGGGTATTTTCATGACACTGCGTGTCTATACCTTGTATTTTATGCATGTTTTAGTTTCTCTATATAGACGCCAATGTGTTGTGATGATTCCCTTTCTTGTCGCGCCTCGCGTTTTCGCCTTGACGGGGTGTGACAGATTTGTATCAGAGCCAATATTTATAGAGAAGTAGGTGGTTGAGCCTAGACTATAACCTAGGGGTCCTTTATGTAGATGCATTTAGGGCTTAAGTGTTTAATGCTATAACTGCTATGCTCCCTCTCTATTTTTGCATTGCTTATATATCTCGTATTTTGCTAAGTTGTCATTTTAGTTATTTTGCCTACCATTATCTGATATGATATGTATTACTTTCTTAGTATTTTAGCTATCTTTTTCCCTCACCCGTAAGAAGTCTCGTTGGGGAACCGTTTTCCCAACTGGACTTAAGCGTTATAAGGAGCCTCTTGTGGAACCGAAGGAGATAGGATAGTTGATCGTTTGTCGGATGCGCGTAATAGGGCTGGACCCGCAGAGTCGGGTGATTCTTGCAGAGGCAAAGTCAAACCCAAGCGAGGCCCAGCATAAGTTTATCCCGTCCTTTACTTCGTCATGTTGTTATTGATTATTTCTTTCGGATATTTCATATTTTGGGAATTGTTGCGAGACTTTCGTTCCTTTATGTCGTTTCGATTTTATTTTGATATAAGTAAGTAGTTATTTGATGGAGCATCCTTTATGTGTTAAGTTGGAGTGGTTTAAGATGTGCAATGTGGTATATGTGCTTATATGTGAATTATGATTAAAATGGGTAGTCTTGGAAGTAAGTACACGTGTGAAAGGAGGCACTTATAATTATGGTGGCCAACATAATTATAAAGGCATCACACACGTAGACTTGTGACCATGATTGCATTTATTTGTGTTTGGTTGTAAGGTGGTAGTGTAATATGTTTTTTTATATGTGTATTCATGATAAGGATGGTGGTATGGGTAGAGAATTATTCTCTTACCCTAATTAGAGGATATGTTAATAAGTTAGTAATAGAAGTAAGTTTCCCTTCTATCTAGCATTTATGGATACCTAGTATTACTATTATTGGTGGTTGCTCGTTGTCTCCGGTGGTTTGTTCGATTCCTAAGTCTAAGCTTAGCATCCCTTCATCGTACTTTGTTAGTAAGGATACCCGATTTTTCCTATTCGACGTCTTGATGTATATTGGTTGTTCGGATATGCTCTTTCGGATATAGGCGCGTTTCGTTAGTTCTTTTGTTGCATTGATTACTCGTATGAGTATCAAACGTTTCTTTTAAGCACTAATTGTTCCTAACTTGTTAGTGTGGATCATTACTCCTTCTTGTATATCCCATGGTTTTCGTACCCCTTGGACACGTGTTTAGTATCGAGCTATTAGGTTTGCTCTGGTCGATTTTATTTTGGATAAGACCTTACGTTTTCTTGGTATGTAATGTCTGTGCATGAGTTTTCTTGTAAGAGTTCGTTTGATTTTATTTTGAGTATATGGTTCCTGGTATTTTCTTTCGTTTTCAAATAATAGAATTGTGTTAGGCTCCTGTACTGTTGTTTACGATCCATGTTGGTTATATGGTGTCTTTGTTGATAACATATTTTATAATAGAATGTCTAATTATAAAAAACCCCTTTGGCAGTATTGTGTTGTTGCTTGGAGAAACTGTGTTTAAAATGAACTTGTAAATAAAATTGTTAAATACCCTATGCAAATAGATATGAAAATTGTGCGAGGTTAATAAATTTTATTTTATTATACAAAGCAGTAAAAGTGATTCGAGTGGTAATGTACGTACACTTAGATAACCATCTCCTAATTTTTATGACAACAGAATGAATTTTATAAAGATTACATTTAAGACAATTTTATTTATTATTTAAAATGATTTTTATACTTAAAGTGACTTTCTTTATTTTAAATTGATTTTTATAAAAACATTATTTAATTTGGTCTTTCGAGTAAAGTCGATAATTGGTATAAGAAATTTCGTCTTTCGTATTGATTTTATTTATGTGTCTTTATCGGGTACGGCCTAATTGGATTTTTTTTCCATTCGCGTGTTCACTCCAGTACATATACGTATCCTTTTTTCAAAGGAATCTATGTCATTTGACTCCCACGACTTTTGCATATGTGGAATCGCCTATATGCATTCTAGATTTTGACTTGATATTCGTTTGTTATCCTATTCGATTGTTCATAACCCTTGGAGTTCGTTGATACCGACTGGTTGTCCAAAAGGAAGTTTATGATAGTATGTCATGAGAAGGTGGTTAGGATACCGTTGGAAGGTGATGAGATACTTCGGGTTCATGGTGAACATACTCAAGGAGTCGTGAAAACCTTAATGAACACAAAGGTAGATGAACGGAAATTGAGTGATATTTCTATCGTACGAGATTTATTGATGTGTTTCCTAAAAATTTGTCGATGACCACCGCAACGACAAGTTGAGTTCCGCGTAGACTTAGTTCATGAAGCGAAATGAAAGAAAAATAAAAAAAAACGACTCGTCGCGAAGTCTCCATATCGTCTAGCACCCTCAGAAATGCAAGAATTGTCTGAACAACTTCGAGAGTTGCAAGACAAGGGTTTCATACGACCTAGTCATTTTTCGTGAGGAGCACCTGTGTTATTCATGAAGAAGAAGGATGGTTCTTTTCGCATGTGTATTGATCATAGGGAGTTGAACAAATTAACTGTTAAAAACCGTTATCCACTCCCTAGGATTGATGACTTGTTTGATCAGTTACGAGGAGCGTGTCCTTTCTTAAAGATAGATTTTCGGTCAGGTTATCATCAGCTACGAGTGCATGAGGATGCCATTCCAAAGACCGCATTTCAAACGAGATACGAACATTTTGAGTCTACGGTTATGCCTTTTGGGTTAACCAATGCACCAGTGGTTTTCATGGACTTAATGAACCGGGTTTGCAAACCATACTGAGGCAGGTTTTTCATCGTATTCATTGATGACATTCTGACCTACTCAAAGTCGAAGGAGGAACATGAGTTCATTTGAATATTAGAGTTGAGTCACCGATGAAGGAGAAGTTGTATGACCAAGTTTCCAAGAGTGGGTTTTGGTAAGAAGTGCATTTTCTTAGACACGTGGTCAACCATAAAGTATTCACATGGATCCGAGTAAGAGTGAGGCAGTGAGGAATTTGATGATTATTCTTAGGATTGGCAGGTTACTATCGACGTTCATCGTGATTTTTTTTAAGATTGTCAAACCCCCTTAATTCCCTAACTGAGAGGAATTAGAAGTATGAGTGGAGCGTAGAACAAGAAGAGGCTTTTCAGACATTGAAGAATGATTTTTGTGATACTCCGATAAAACGAATGTAGTGGCTGATGTGTTGAGTAGAAAGGAGAGAGTGAAATCAAGACGAGTAAGAGGAATGATACTGGCAGCCCAAAGTGAGGTGTTCAAGCAAGAGAACGTACTCGCAGAAAGGCTACATGGTTTAGATCAACAGATGGAAAGAAAAGGAGACGAGAGTTTGTACTTTATGAATCGAATTTGGGTTCTATTGGTAGGAAGTGTAATGGATGAGGCCCATGCATCAAGATACTTGGTACATCCAGGAGCGGATAAGACGTACTATAACCTTGGAGACAAGTATTGGTAGCCACGTGTAGAAAAGGATGTAGCTACCTATGTTAGCAATTATCGGATTTTTTAAGAGGTGAAGGCTGTAATGTCAAAGATTTTTGGCTTGCTGCAACAGCCTGAGATACTTGAGTGAAAATGAGATAGAATCACCATGGATTTTATCACTAAATTTCCAAGGTCAAAGTAGTGAGTATGATGTGATTTGGGTGATGGTCGATAGACTGACCAAGTTAGCTCATTTTCTAGCTATACAAGAAGATTTCAAGATGTGAAGTTGGCAAGGATTTATATTGATGAGATAATAGCAAGGAATGAAATTCTGGTGACGATCAACTCATATTGAGATATGATTTACCTCGTGGTTCTAGCAGACGCTGCAGAAAATGTTAGAGACGCGATTGGATTTGAGCACTGCTTAGCATCCTCAAGCGGATGGACAAAGTGAACGTATGATTCAGACTTTGGAAGATATAATGAGGGCATGTGTTATCGATTTTGGTGGTAGTTATCATTTGAGCATTCGGTGTGCTCCGTTTGAAGCTTTGTATGGAAGGAAATGTAGGTCGCCTGTTCTATGGGCAGAGATTGGAGAGAGTAGTTTGACTGGACTTGAGTTAGTACAAGAAACGACTGATAAGGTAGTGTTGGTAAAGGAAAAGCCCAAAGTGGCGAGAGATCGTCAAAAGAGCTATGTTGATTATAGGCGTAAGCCGTTATAGTTTAAGGTGGGAGATCGTGTATTGTTAAATGTGACGCCTTGGAAGGGCATAATTCATTTTGGTAAGAAGGGTAAGTTAGCACCGAGATATGTAGGACCGTTTGAGATCCTTGAAAGGATTGGCCTTGTAGCTTATTGGTTGAGGTTACCTGAGGAGTTGAATATCGTGCATGACACCTTTCATGTGTCAAATCTAAAGAAGTGTCTAGTAGATGCTAATTTGCATGTTCCACTAGATGAGATCAAGGTCGACAAGACACTTCGTTTTGTTGAGGAACCTGTAGAGATTATGGATCAAGACATTAATTAGTTAAAACGTTAGAAGATAGCCCTTGTGAAAGTTAGATAGAATTCGAAACATGGTCCTGAGTTTACTTAGGAACACGAAGACCAGGTGAGGATTAAGTATCCACAGTTGTTCGTGGACCGAGTTGTTGAGCCTGCTAGTTAAATCTCGGGACGAGATTTCCTCAAGGAGGGGATACTGTGACATCCGTGATTTCACCAGGTTAGTGATGCCTTTAGAAATGGCTAAGAGTTCATTTTGTGTGATTTCTTGTGTGCTATGTGTTAAATATGTGTGCTAAGTGGTTTGAATAGGTGCATGATATCATTTTGAGGTGTATGATCATCTCATTTTGAGTGCGTTTGTGTTTGGTGATGAGTATTCCATTTGTTCACTTATAGTGATAATGGAAAAGAATGGCGTATTGCATGCAATGCTACGTCAATAGTTGGATGATTTTGTGTTAAGCGTTTATGAGAAATGTATCATGTTGGAATTAAGTGAAGTGAGTGAAATTTGGATATTTATAGTAGACTTTCTAAAAATAGAAAGTGAAATTTGAAATGAAAAGTTATTTTTAGAAAGTTTAGTAAGTAGCGTTTATGTAAAAAGGTTTACCCAAATTAGCTTAGGTTTTTATGAAAACTTAAGGTAATGAAGATAATTAGTTAATTAATAATTAAAGAAAAAAATAAAATAAATATATGTATGTATATGTAGAAATCGGCCCAAGAAAGGAAAAAGAAAAGAAAAGAGATTTTGGGCCTTATCTTAGGAGTTTGACTAGGATTATGATTCTAGTTAGTTAGATAAGGGATCCATAAGCTAAAAAATGACTCATTCAGCCCCCATATCCCTTTTGAGTCGACTTCCATCCCTAAGAACAAGGAGAACAAGAATTTGATCCAAGGTTTTGCTAGGGTTTGTGTTAGGAGCTAGTAATCAAGAGGTATGTATCCTTAACCTAGTTTAATTCTTGCATTCATGTAACATGTAATGTGATGGATCTTAGGGTTTATAAAAATTCAGTAAGTATATAGATTTTTATGATCATATTGTGTTTAGGGATAATTTAGATGAATGATTATGCAAACGGTGCGTTTTGATTTGTGTTAGATCTTGATTTAGGGTTTTGCAGAATTAGGGATGTGTTAATGAGATGATATCTCTATGATGGTAATGATTTTTAGGGTGTTTCTGGTGTCTAAACAGTATCTCAAGGAATCTATTTTTCAAAAAATCTGGCCTCAAGTCGTTTTGAGTTAGGGAAGTCATTCAAATATTGATTACACTAAAAGTTATCAAAACGGTAAATACGGGTCTGAATTAGGTCATGTTTGGGAGGGTAAAACCCTAACTTAAAAGTGGAATTAAGGTTAGCCAATCAACAGTGGTTAAGTTAAATATGTATATAAAGAAACCCTAGAAGATTAGCCTCTAGTTGTGTGTCTAAGTATGGTAATGAGGACCATACATTTTAGTGTGTAATCAGATCCGAATTAGGACAGTTTTGAAGTTGGATTTTATTTGGGATAGTTGCACATGTAATGGAACTTGGGAATCTCAAGGTAGTTAGTAAACTCATAAATGAACTTAGCTGATTTTTAGCATAATTTATGAAGGTAAACAAGTAAGTTTTTTAAGTTAGTACATATACATTAAAATTCTGCATTTATGAATAAATTGTAGAAAACTAGTGTAATGTGTTAATGAGAAGGTTAAGGTTGGGCATGGTGTCGGGGTGACCCATGATGGTTAATCAAACCCTTAGACATCCATCATATGTGTGTTACATGAACTAGAGATTTTAGCTTGGTCGCAAGTAACCGTATTTATTTATTTGTATAGTTGCGTGATAGGAATTGGAAGCTGCGTTTTGAGCATTCAGGTGAGTTATATAGTCTACTTTTTACTGCGTTTTAAACTGGGGATGGAAATGATGCAAGTGTTGAAATGAGTTTTAAATTGTTGTGATTATGTGTTAGTGTAAATGCATGGACTATTATGTGACTGATATGCGTTATGTGCTACATGTTATGTGATATGATATTGATGTGTTGCCTAGTCAGGTGGATTACTTGCGGGTATCCATGGCCTGAGCTAGAGGGAAAGAGATTTGGTTATGCGATGTGATATGTGTGTCTGAAACCCTATGTTTCTCACCAACCATTGTGTTGACGTATAAGCATCATTTCCAGGTATTCAGCAAGATGAGGTTAAGG
>BQNB010027514.1:23329-51280 GCA_026074375.1 Tanacetum coccineum
GTTTTAAGCAATGTTTTCAGGAGGTCAATAGGCACGAGGTGCCAAGGATGCATTGGATTATGTTTTGGATTGCACTGTTAAAGACTTATGTGCATCATGTTTTGGGAAATCTATGTTATCTTTTGTAATATTAAACAAAGAACAAGTAAAGCTATAAGCTTTTGTAATATGTCTTTTGTTTAAATCCAATGTATCAATTTAAACGACTTTTGTGTCGTTCTTATATATATCTTGTGTTGTTGATCTTGAAGTAACACGCCCCGGATCCTTATTCCGCTGCGACCCATTTTGGGGGTGTTATATGACTTCTCAAAATAGATATGCAAATGTATAATATGAAAACTCATTTACAGAAGTACATATAAGACCGAGTATTAAATCAGGTTAAATAGTGTCTGGCAAAACATATACACAACAGTGTTTGGCAAAACATGTCATAAAAGGTTTATAGTTCCTGGGCAATGGTTTGAATAAAGTTGTCAAATTGCAACATGACAATGAGAAACTAAGAACATAAGCGATAAGAACAAAAATTTTGATAATGGAAAAGATGGCTGCAAATTGCATCATAATTATGGTTGCAAATGATTTAAAAGATGGCTGCAAATTGCATCATAATTATGGCTGCAAATGGGAAAGCAATATGGCTGCAAATGGGTCGTTTGGGTATGTTTGGCAAAACATATACACAATGATAAACTGAGAACAGAATTGAGAACAGAAGTGATAATAATAAAATTATTGATCCTTTATTAAATATTGATGCATAATCTATTAAAAACCAATTAAAATATCCAACGCAGCAATCAAATACTATGTTGAGGTGGCATACCGAATTTAACTTATTGAAACAAACAAACATGAAAGAAAAAGGACCAAAAAAAGTTCAGAGGATCATAATTCTTCAATGATTCAAACATAAAGATTTTTATAGTGGGCTCAATTCTTCTCGCCCATCTTGTCAAGCTTTTGCCTCTTTGTGTTTGAGCCCTCATCTCCTAGCACACCATCTCTATTATGTTTGTTGGTCAAACTGTTGTTGTTAGGAGTACTTGTAATGCTTTTCAAAAGGTCGAAAGGGGTACCATTATCATCCGTAACAGATTCAAGTACCTGTAATATAGACAAATCATATTACATATTATTATTAATATTATATAACTAAAGATTATAAATGTGAAAATTATTACCAGTTGCGACACATTTGTATCCTTTACAGCAACATCACTTGTTTGATCCTGATGCAATTAAACAAGCATAAAAACATAGCCCAACACCTTATATTAATGTGTATACACTTGTTAAGAAATTAGTACCTTTGATGGCGTTATCATTGGTGTACATGATAAGAAATCACTAGCTAACTTTGATCCGGAGGCGGGGAGGATGAAACAAGAACTTAGCCATTTTATTTAGAGAGAGAAAAAGGAAAGATGTGTATATGTTTTAGAGAGAGAAAGAACACACACACACACACACCTTATGAGAAAATAATAATGAATCTTCACTCCTCCATGGAAGTATAGAGGGGGTATTTATAGGTCAAGACTAGGAAAACTATTCTAACTTAACAATTCTAGTCCCTGCAAGTCTTGCCTAATGATAACTAATGTAATTCCGGATAAGTCAACATATTTTAAGGCTAACAATCTTTCCCCAATATGTGGACATACGGAATTACTTACAATGTTCCTATTTGGTACAAATACAACACAAATAAAGTCTTCCAAAGCGCTTCCAAAGATGAAGATGTCTTCTGAGTTCTTCTGGTCTTGAAACTTGTACTCCAGCTTGGATCTTTAGTGTCGTTAATTGTACAGGAACCATTGTAGTATACATGAGTTGGATTAACTTCCCCCCAATTCATGCAGCATGTCTTGAAAAGCTTTCTTCTTAGACTTCTTTTTGGCGAAGTTTCTGAATCAGCTTCCCCCCAAACCAACATCTCTATCTTGAGCAGATTCTGAAACTTTGATGTAGCTAGAAAAAACTTCTATTTGACATTTACGTGCACAGTGGAATTTTGTAGAAGTAGAAAACCACATCAAATACTACTGCTACTTGTCATTAGGTCTTGGTGAATATTCGTTCGGGGGTACATGCAAGGAATCAGCAACAATTCTTTTCACTTATGCAGAATACTTCACAAATCATACTAAGTAAAGTAGTATACACTACTTCCCCCTGGAAGTTGACATAGTAACATCAAAGTCGACTAAGTCACGGATGTACACGTTTTTCCCCCATGATGGTTTCGAACTCTCAGAAGCATCATTGATGTGTACGCACATATACTCGAGAAGTTCTTGTCTTAAGCATCAATCTTGAAAAGTTATGAAAGACATTGAAGAACTTTGAAGGATTTTGCTTAGACTGTGAAGTATCATTGACGTTTTGTAGCTTAAATTATCCTGTGAGAATTGCTGATTACATCTCACCCTTTAAACTCTATGGCTAACTTACCAACCTCGTATTCTGTCGGCTATTGCTGTGACCACATAGTGAAGTAATCCTGATATACCAAACTTGAAAATGAAGTAGAATCCCCCAAATTTGTTACTTAATCTTGCACTGTTGTTGATTGAAGAACGGTGCAAGATTAAATCTATAAGTACTCTATACTCAACCAGAAAAGTATAAGAAGTACAACACCTCTTGAAATTATCCACATCGACATCTACGTGTGACACTGAGTACTACAATATAACTCCTTACATCAGGAAATAACTAGATAATCCAAGTCTCAATCATAGTTGTATACGTTCAAGCAAGGCATCAATCGATATAGTGGGTTTGTAGAAAAGGGGTAGAAAATAGAAGGAAGTCTCGGTGATGAAATAAGTAGACGCCTTCGTGAAACCTACTTCAATCGCAAATAAGGGATACCAAATCAACTTCGTGATCACTTGTCATCGTAATCCAAATCTTTAGCCGTTTTGACGTTTTAGTGAATCTTATTCGGATCGTTTTTAGTGTTATGTATCATGTTTGTTGTGTTGTTGAAGTCAATTAACGTTCACGGGATTTTACAAGTCTATGATTTAAACCGTAACAAGAATCGACTTTTACGGGATTTTACTAAATCAAGAAAAAACCGTGAATAAAATGTTGTTGGTTAAATCGTTGTTGAAATTGAAGTACGCGAGATTTTGTTGACGATTAATGAACTTAAGAGGATAAACAGTGCAAATCCGGTTAACTTGGAAGGGTTAAAGGTTAAATTAAGAAAATAAGGACCAACGGTGCAAACTAGAATCAACTAGAAGGTTAATAAGCAACCAAAGGACTAATGGTGTAATTGTAGTAACCTTTCAGGGACTGCATGTGCCATATTCTAATTCTTGTTAATTAATGAGACAAATTCCCTCTAAATTTCCTTTCTTCTTCGTTTTGAAACTTATAACACAACCGAATGTAAATTGATCTCGCGGAATGGAGCGGTTATCATCGGTGAAAATTAAATATACCACGTTGATCGAAACGAGTTCACGATCGTAATGGTATAGATTGTAAGTCCCGTAATGAACCGTCACACGAAACCGTAAAACCTGAAAATTAAACAAGTAGATCGGTTCCTGCTAGGTTGTTAGTTGTTCGGTTCCAACTATCTTGTTAGTTGTTCGGTTCCTACTAGGTTGATAGTTGTTCAGTTGTCACTTAGAAACTGGTTTTTTGGTTCTTTCTTGGAAACAAATTGTTTGGTACCACAAGGATTCGAGTTGTTCGGTACACAAAGCTGTTTAGTTGTTCGGTACCACAAAGGATTCTAGTTGTTCGGTACCATAAGAAAACTTGTTGTTCGGTTCACAAAGAAAAAGAGTTGTTCGGTTGTCACTATCGTCCTTGTCCTTGCTTTTGTCTTCAACAGAAACCACCAAATATCACCAACGTCCTTGTAGCGAGAATGATGGATCTTTGTCTCTTGCTTTTTCTTTCAAACCGTTTGGACCACAAAAGAGGATAACAAGATAACCAAAAAAACTTGAAAAAGCTTGAAAATAATCTTGAAAGATAAGCTCAAGTAAGCTCGAAAATTAATACTTTGACATGAAAATAATGGCTTTTGTTGACAACCCAAAATGCACCCAAATTTGTGGAACAAAAACACACGTTTTTGTTATTCAAATCAAACGCACCCTACTGTTGCAATATTTTGTTATTCAACACACACACATGTTTTGTGTTTAGTAAAAATAGGCATCTTACTGTTTGAATCTCCAACACAAAAAGAAAGAAAATCAATAATAAAACTGAACATTAAAAAAAATAAGCCGAATGTTAATAAGCTCAATAAGTCACCACAACAAAACGACAAACACAACACACACGAATACAATACACCCTCGGTTAGCTCTTGATACCAATTGTACATGATAAGAAGTCACTAGCTAAGTTTGATCTGGAGGTCAGGGAGGATTGAACAAGAAGTAAGCCATATTATTTAGAGAGAGAAATGGAAAAGATGTGTATGTGTTTTAGAGAGAGAAAAAACACACACACACTTTAGTGAAATGATACAAATGAATCCTCACCCCTCCATGAAAGTATGGAGTGGGATTTATAGGTCAAGACTAGGAAAACTATTCTAACTTAACAATTCTAGTCTCTGCAAGTCTTGCCTAATGATAACTAATGTAATTCCGGATAAGTCAACATATTTTAAGGCTAACAATTGGAATGAGTGCATTTATGATCTTAGGATCATCAGACATTTTTTGGACGGTCCAGGATAGTAATTCTTTCTTTGACTGCCAATCATCCATATAAATTTTGAAAGCATACTTGTGAGCAAGTATGCGGTTAAAGTCGGACGGGAATTCATCTAGCTTACTGTTCTACATATATAAAAGGATTGTATGAAGTTTTATGTGATAGAATTTGGGTATAAGAGAGCGGATTTTATGATTACCCTTTCTTGCGTGGCCAAAAGTTGATATGCAAAAGCTCCATTCAATAAACTTTTCATATCCTTTTCAAATAGCACCAAGCTTGCAGTTCTTGTCTCATCCTAGACACGGCACTGGACACGAAATCTAATGCATACGGGGTTGAACATGTTTAAGTAAGATAATAAGATAGTTCATACAAAAATAGGGGATGGAAGTATTAGAATAAGTAGTGTCGAAATACCTTGTGACAACACTTGAACATGTCTCGTCACAGGTCTTGCAGAAAAAACCTTTAGTGCCTTTATTTGTAGCTGAGGTATCCTTATCTTCTAGATCAAGGACATCATCACCACGCACTACCTTTTTATTACACTTTCTACATCCCAAATACCACCAACCCTCTTCCTCTTGGATGAGGATAACAGTTGCCACAATTACTAACACTTCGCCCTATGCAAAAACAATAGATAAGTAAATTACCATCAACATGAAAAATGTAAAAAATAAGGCAAAGTACAATAACTAATAATATGATAAGAAATGGCTGTTAACAAATTGACATACTTTTGAAAGGTCGATAAGTTCATCGATGTTCCTGAATTGATACTTAGTTAGAAACTCCTCATGTGCTGAGAACTTCGAGGCTGTAGATATCTTCGAGGCAGTATTAGCCGATTGTTTCGTATCGGGCCTTATTAGCAATCTACATAAAGAAAATACACAACAATGAATAAATTGTATTAATTTAAAATACAGGTAATATGATTCCATGGACATGGGTATGGGTATACCCATGTCTAAAATCCTAAATTTCTTTCAAATCATTGTTCATAATGCTCTCCTTTCCATTATGCATGAATAATTTGGTACCAAAAAAAGCATTTTGCACTTGCATTACACTTGTAACAAATATATGTTCACGATTACATGTCTTTTATATGTTCATAATGATATCATTTTCAAGTCTAAAATGTATGTGCAATTCAGATGAAGTTTCCATTTCTTCATTTTACCAAGTTGAATAACAACAATAAGTAATCCAACATCGTCACACGACTTCAAAAACTCCGTAAATTGATCAGCATAATCACCCCATAGCATACAATTTAGTTATGTGCCCCTTAAATTTTTTGAAAATGTATTAAATTGTATGTACATGTACATATAAAGTCTGGGACAATTTTTTGACAAAAGGTATGTCATAGACTTACTCAAAGTCCATCAGCTTGAGAGGCTTCTTTTTCCCCTATTTACCGTTTCCACTGTAGTTGTCTAATTCTGGAGACTTAATTACTTGGCTAACGACATCTAGGAAAAAAAGGTTGTAAAATATGTATAAAAAACACAAAAATAACCTTTACATATAATGCAAGTTTAGAATTTACCAAATTGCCCCATGGCTTCGGTTTGACATTGCAAAATCTCTTTAAAGGGCTTGAAGACAAAGCCATGAACGGACCCTTTGAAATCAACAAACTAACTAACTTGGGTCCTGCTAACAAAGTTTAGTTTTAGTGAGTTGGGAACAACTCGATATGCAGGTTGGGTTTGACCCAAACTGTACATCCGCAGCACGACCGCATCACCTTCATTTAATTGTTGCTTGAACATAGGAACAGTTTCATTCTAACCGTAGCTTGCATTTTCGCACCCTTTCAGAATAAATAAAATACAGATACTCAGATTAAGTTGACAATTATTAATCAAAACACATATTTAATTATGTTTATCATACTTGCTCGTCCATTATGACGAGTTCCATGTTTATACCATTTGGGTTACTGCGCAATGGTTGCATCCAAACCCGCAGAATACGAACACGTGGGATGATGTTATCTCTTACAGCAGTTAGGTCACTTATGAAACCACTGTCAAACCTAGCCATTTGATTAGTGATATACGAATGATATTATTTTTCCAGAGGTTTATATAAACTATAGATAGGGAAAATCAGAATGATGTATTCATAGAAAAGATTTTAAATTTTTAATCAAGAAAAGCATTTTACCTAAAATAAGTGTAGTATTCATATATTTAAATCGAATGATTGATTATTGACAACCATTATTTCACTGATTAGCATATTGTTTATATATAAATCAATTAAAATTATAGCATTGAAACCAGATCAAACCATTGCCCAACCAATACAACCTCATTAAAACAAACTCTATAAAAAAATCCTTGAATCGTACGAAAAGTCAAACTCTATAAAAAAATCCTTGAATCGTACGAAAAGTCAAACTCTATAAAAAAATGCACCTTTTGTGTAGAAGCTAGTGATTATCATCAATTAATTTGAAGCGTTTTATTTTAGGGGTGATTGTTTTTCCACTGTTATTTGTGATAACAGTTGTTTTTTTCGGATTTATTTGAAGCGTTTTATTTTAGGGAGGAGCTTTTATTTTTCTAGTCAACTTTGTTTGTGTCAGTCATAAGAGATGGTTTACTAAGAGGGTTAAAAGGCCACGTGTCAGCATGAGGTTAAAAGTTATTTTTAGAAAAAATTAATTAGAGGTTGCAAAAAAGTGTCTTTTATGAAAGAAGTTATTTTTAGAAAAAATTAATTAGAGGTTGCAAAAAAGTGTCTTTTATGAGAGAGTATAGATTCATTTTAAACATGGAATGCGATGTTAAACATGAAATGTTCGGTGTTCATTGATTGTTTATTTTTTAATTGAAGAATGTTTAAACACCACCCCAAGAGTGATGGTTAGCAAAACACATGTTAAATTTATTAGAATGGTAATTCCCCATAATCTTATTAAACACTGAGCCAACAATATATTATTTAGAATGATAATTCCCCATAATCTTATTAAACCCTGAGCCAACAATATATACACATAACAAGATTTTGGTGGCTGCGCTTCGTTGCGGTGTGTTTTGTATAAAGGGTTTTGCAAACAATTGTATTCTATTGACAACAAATAGTTAAATTTATTAGAATGATAATACCCCTTAATCTTATTAAATACTGAGCCAACAATATATACACATAATAACACACAAGGGCTGCTAATCAATCATGGGCTATAAAGCCCATAAACTTAATAAATATTTACAGCTAATAAAATTATGCAAAAATTTTATATTGAGACTCCCTTATTTTAACTTAAATAATTAGCAAATTTAATGTTTTGATTGTATATGTTATGTGAATATTCTATTTTAGTTTGTAGAAGTTTTTACAAAAAAGTTCAAGCCTAATTAACGAAGATTTATTAAAAGATTAAAAGAACTACTATACAAAAAGCAGCTTAAAGCCTAGAAAGCGGCCCAAAAACACAACCCAAGTGAATCAATCCAGCGGGTCCAAAGAAAAGAGGTCAAAGTCAGTCAGGTTCAAATCATGAAAAACTGGTTCAAGAAGAAAGTGCCGGTTGACAGCTGTACCAGGTCCATTCCAACGGTCAAATTCAGGTTATTCAAACGACACGAGGAAGCAGACAAAAAGAGGGGGACTGATAACAACAACTAGAATTCTAACGTCATTTTCTTTCCTTTATTTTATCTTCTATTTTCCTTATTTTATTTTCCATTTTACTTGATTCGTCTCAAATTAGTTTTTTCCTTTTTTTTCAGCTTATAGCAAATTAATTGTTTACTGAGATTCGAAAGTTTGACTATTTAAGTAATTAACAAACTCGTTATATAGAAAAAGCCCAGCTATTTTAAGCCCATATATCATAAGCACCAATTTACCAAAAACACAGGGGATCTCAAGTTCATCAATTTTGTATATTACATATATATACCATTTTAGATTGTTTGATATTCCAAGTGTGGAGTCAATTAATCATGTCACTTATCACTTAAACGGGTAACAAGAGTAGGTTTCCTTGCTCAGGTTAGGACGACTCTTTAATTGTAATTGTACATTTTCTTGATATGTATCTAAGGAGATTTGAAACTTAAATTTTTTGTGAGAAAGTCAATAGTCTTACCACTTAGGGTTCGTTTGGTAGGATGTAATGAAATATTAAATGAATAGAATAAATGATGTAATGTAATAATTCATTACCCTTATTAATAATGTTTAGTTGGTATGATAGAACGTAATGCAATCGATAAGAAAAAGACTAAAATGTCCATAGTTAATAAGAATTGTATTTAATGTGGTTAGTTAATGGTAGACTTTTATGTAATTTTGATTACATTACGGACGTAATGAAAAAAAGGAGGGGGCCTTATGGAATAAAAATGGTAGTTTTTTATGTAATGAGTCATTCATTGTAATGAAACATTACATTGTATAATTGTAAACAAACAAGATTTTTTCATTCAGTCTTAGTAACCGTTCTCATTCCAACTTTCATTACATCATACCAAACACTACGTTAGGCTTTCAACGGCGGCTTAAGTCAATGATCACTATTAATAAAGAAAATAATTCAACGTGTATAGTTTGTGACAATAAAAAGTACGAAATATTACTTTACACAATAGTTCTGAAGTATGAAATCTTCGGATTAGGATCCTCTCATTTTCAACTTTCTCATGCTCTTCTCAAGTTCATATGTTGTGAGAGTAGGTAAATTAATATATCACATATTTTATTTATTATGACCCCACTAGTTTATTTACTTTTATTTCATTGGTTCAACATGACAAAACATTAGACACAAACTTTAGAGGATCTCAATCCGAAATCTTCTGTATTAGTACATGATTTACTAAACGCATAGAACGAAAATAGTTGCATTGGAGTGGTTGTGCTATATGACTATATCACCAAAGTATTTGTTCACGCATCCATCTCACAGATTTTTGTCGATTATTCGCAAGCTGTTACTTTACTCAACAAATAGTTATGGCTTTAAAAAATTGATAATACTTTCCCATACGTCCTCATATTGGCATTTGTTTATGCACGCGTTTGAAAATTGTTAGTACAAAAAGTGTGACGGGGTATGAGATAGATTAGGGATATTTATTGGATTGGGTCAATAAGTTGTTGATGGGTTGGATCTTGTACTAAACCAAGTAATAAGACGACTTCATGCACAAATGAGAGTAAACCATTAGCCTTACCGTGAGAACGAACCCCACGATTAAGCTCCGGCGTGAGAGTAAGAAACCATGTTGTCAGGGAATGTCAGAGTATATGTGTGTAAAAATGAGTCAGAAAATCGTTCCTTTTGTGGTATCAGAGACCCCCTTTTATAGGTGAGCCCAATACTAGGTTTTCCTGGTATTTCGCTTATGATTGTTAGTGACCAGAGTGGGACCCTTGTCGGGCAAGGACCCGCTTTGTAATCGTGGTTTGGGACACAGATTTCCTTCCGCATGTGTGTTGCGGAAGTGCCTTATCTGCGTGCGTCTTGAAACATCCGGGCCGCAACCAGCTCATCTCTGGGCTTAGTGGCAGCTCTTATGTTTTGTCGTGTTGGGCCTGAGCCCAAATGTGTATAGTACGAATTAAGCCCGATAAGCCTGTTATTCGTACTATACGTCATCAAGTCCCCCCAGTCTAGTTCGTTTATTGCATGCGGCGCTGCCTGTTGTGCGCAGTAAATGTTACTAGACTAAGGTTTCGCGACGCTATTTGCTTCTTCCGCGACGCTATTTACTTTTTCCGTGGCTATTTGCTTCTTCCGCGGCTATTTGCTTTTCCGTGACATTTCCTTGTACCTGTTAGGTATAACGTGTGAGACGTGGACCCTTCTTGGCCTTTCGTCTTCTGACTGATTTGACTGTGTGGTTCACTTGTCTGTCATCACCATTTTTTACTTTCAATCCTATCCGTTGACTTGGACATCATGGACACGTGTATCCATCTGTGATTAATTTGAATTAAATACACCATGTGTATAAATACCCGATTCAGTTTTCACTGTTTCCTTTTCCTCTTCTCCCTCCATTATCGCCATTGTTAAAAATTCTTCGAGCTTTTTAACTGTTTCCTCTGCATTGTGTCCTTCTTTGAAGAACTTTTAGACTTCCAGGTTAGGTTCTGATCCTTTCTTACTTTTTACCATGAGCAATATTACAGATATTAAGTCTGTTCTTACTCAGAAAGGTCTTGACATTTTTTGTCATAAGTTTTATATTCCCGAGGATGTTCATCCGCAATTGCCTAGTCCTAACCAAACAATACACGAAATGCCCACTGGGAAAATTGGTGTTTATACCAGATTCTTTGAGTATGCCAACTTCCGGTTACCCCTTTCCACTTTCCTTGTTAATGTGCTTAGGCATTATCGCATCAATCTATCCCAACTTTCAATTATTGCGGCAGCCAAAGTTTCTCACTTCGAGATCTTGTGTCGTGTTCATAGTATTGAACCAACGGTTGGGTTGTTCTGTTGTTTTTAGGTAAATTCTAATAACAAGGGGTGGATGTCTTTTAGTAAACGTCCTGATAGTGACGCCGTATGTTATACCAAACCCCTAGACTCACTTAAACACTGGAATGACCATTTCTTCTGGGTCGACTCCTTTGCTTGTCCGGCTTCCTTTCCATGGCATACCGATAAGAACGTCTCTAGAGACCATTTTCCAAAATCAACTGAGTTTAATGCGAATGATTATGTTGTCCTTGTTGCACATCCAGCTCCGTTTCGGATGTTTTTGGGGCCCTTCCTTTGTTTGGTTGATGAGTCATTACTATACTCTGGATGAGGATACTTATCCGAGTTTTTTTTATGACGACGAAACAGGTGGGTGTTTGTTGTTATACATTGTTCACCCTGTAGTTTTTTAACCCTATTTTTGACTTATTTCTTTGTTTATGCAGATATGAACTTGTTTGCTTTTATCCAAGTTGCGGATCCTACTAAGGTAAAGGTTCTTAAGAGGGAACGTGCTGAGGGGGAAGCAAAACTTTTGGATTCTACCGTAGGGCGTGTAGTTCCGCTCCTACCGGTTTCCCTAGCCCGTGCTGAAAGTGAGTTGGAGGCAAGTGTGGATAAATTATTTAATAAAGATGGCAGCGCGGATCAGGTGGATTCCGCTGCCAGTGGTTGTCAAGATGCTGAGACTGAATTAGTCACGGGGGTTAAGATTATTGCTAATGAGAATGTGATCGCTGAGAGGCCCAAGCACCAACGCAAGAAAAGGCCAGCGGTTACGGATGCTAGTGGTTCTTCTCACCCTCCCAAGAAACTAAGGGGGGATTATAAAACTTCTAGTGGGGCTGCTACTGAATGTTGAGGTTAGTGTCGCGGCTATGGCGACCCTGCCTTTAGTTACTTCTTTGATATCTACCACGTCGGAGTGTGAAAGCGGTGCCCCTACTGATTCTATTATCGGGCTCAACCTCTGTACTATTGGTGCATCTAAAAAGTTCGTTATCTCTTCAGATGCTTCCTATCACTCTAGTACACATGCTTCCGGAGCTAAAGTTGATTCTATTATTAGGTCTATTGTCCTTCCTCCAGTGATGACCGAGGCTGTGGTTACCTCCCATGCTGCCAGTGATCCTCCTAGTCCGGTTTCAGAGACGGGTGTCAACATTACCTCTCCGGTTCATGCTTCTATGTTTCATGATTCTGACTCCACGGAGACAATGAGAGCAGATGTTATGGGTCCCTCTTATTCTGCCAAACAAGATCTTTCGATGGGTTCTCAAGAATTGAATGCTGAGACTCTCCACCAAGTCTTTGTCCCGTAATAGAATATGTTGAATGACTCTCTCTTGGATGATTATGATGTTTCCCGTGAGTTTATTGATCACTTGGCTCCTCCCGCATTGTTCTCTCAGATCTATAAAATTGACTATCATCATCTATTTACGGAGTTCAATGTTGGGACCACTCGCCAAGCTTGCCTGAATGCGGAGGTTAGGATGCGGACCGAGTATTGTCTTAGTAAGAGGATTAGGTTGGAGTCGGAGTGAAAAAAACAAGCTGATTTGTTGAAGGTCAGAGATGATGAGGTTGAGAACTTGAAGGCTCAGCTACCGCTGAAGGAAACTGAAGCTGCGGAAGCCGCTCGTCTCCGTGCTTAGGTTACTGCCGTTGAGGCCACAGAGAAGATGCGTGCTGATGAAATAGATGCTCTGAAGCAGTGGAATGTGGCTCTTGAGAATGAAAAAGGATTCTCTTGATGTGAAAGTCATAGAGCTCCAATCTTTGGTTTCTGCCAAGGATCTTGAGCTTAAGGATTTGAATGTTGTTGTGTCTTCCCTTAAGTCTCAGAATGACGGCCTTGTAGATTAGGTATGCACCCCGAAACTTATATGTCTTGCATATTCTTCTCTATTTTCTCTTATCTGTTTATACTTTTGTCATGGTAGGTACATGCGCTGGAGACTACCTGTTCCAGCCTCCGCGATCAGGTTTCAGGATACAAGCGGTTAAAGGAGCAGATTGAAGAGTTCCAATATGCTCAGATGAATATTGTTAATGATAAGGTGGCGAAGCTTGACGCTGACCTTCTGGAGATGGCTCTTCATCAGGAGGAAAAGTTTTATCCTCACCTCCTTACCACTATATCTGGCCGGAGGTGGCTATTGACCCGTGGCGTAAAGCTTGCTATTATTAAGTATCTAAATTCAACGGAGTACCTTACGACTTTGGGGTCCGCTATTAGCCGTGCTATTGAGAAAGGGATGCAGGATGGACTGTCGGCCGACATTGACCACGGAAAGGCAGGTAGGAGTCTAGCGGATGTTGTTGCTTATAATTCGGCTGCGGAAGCGGACTATAATTCCGCCCTGCAGAGGCTCCGCGAGGTGGATTTCCCTTTACTTGCCAAACTAAACTCTCACAAAGATGCAAGTACTGCGGATATTATGGATCTGCTCCGCCTGGGAAGTCCCCTTGCTGATGCACCTGGAATAAGCGATTTGCAACCAGATGTTGAACAGCTGACACTTCCTATCCATCGACTTGAAGATCAAGTGGTTCTTGGTGAAACCTCTTTGTTATTTGCTCTAAGTGTTGCCCATTCTCGCGTTAAAAAGATTAGGGAGAATGTTGCGGCGCAGCGGTCGGCTCTTATTGACGGCTGGGTACCTTTGGTTGACCATTTATCTGACGAGAACTTGATAGGTACATCAAGTACTTCCGGCCACGTGCCAGCTGTTGTCGTAACTACAACTGCCTTATCCACTACTTTTGCTTCTGCAAGCTCCGTTCCTCTTATTACCACAGATGATTATGAGATCGTAGGTACGGATGGTCAGGAGGATGCTCAGGGAAGTGTTCAGGGAAATGTTGCTTCTTTCCCAATAGTTGAATTTGAAAAGGAAGAGCTGGATACTACCCCTTGATCTTATCTAGTTTGGCCTGTGTTTTCCCGGTGCTTCCTGGTTTTCCTTTTTTGTTGCTATATACCGTGGCCATGTGTGTGGCCTTTTTGTAGCGGTTTTTGTACTTAGACAAATTTTGTAGCAATTTAACATTTCCACTGTTTAAATACTATTACTGCTATCTTTTTATATCGTTAGTGATATGTTTCTTTACAATGATAGGCTTGTTTGAATACTTGTGGGTTATTCTCCCGGTACCGGACTTGCAATACCTCTTGTGTACGTTGAGTGAAATATTAGGTTACTCATCCTTTTGTTATACGGAATAACATTCATTGGGTCATCCCCTGTTGCGTGCGCGTCTTATTCACATACATAAATAACTTTGCAAGTAAAAAAGGAACATTTTTAAGATAAATTTATGAAGGTAGCTAATCTTCACTTTTTCATTAAAATTTCAAAAAAACATTACAAAAGATAAGATAAATTAAAGTGTAGTCCTCCCACTGCGGAATCCGCATGGGTGAGGTGCTTACATTTCATGAACATAGCATTTATTAAGATTGCGGACATTCCATGTTCGGGCAAGTTGCTTTCCATCACGGTCTCTTAACTTGTACGTGCCCCTGCCTAATGCTTCCGTTACTTCGTATGGTCCTTCCTATTTAGGGCCTAGCTTTCCTTCTTCTTTCGCACGGCTTGCATCATTGCTACGGTACACGAGTTCTCCTGGATTGAAGCTTGTGCTGCGGACCTTTAAGTTGTAGTATTTTTCTAATTTTGCTTTGCTTTTTACCTCATGGATCGCTGCATGTTCTCTTCTTTCTTCCAAGAGGTCCAGATTGATTTCCAAAGCTTCATCATTTTGCACCATATCCACTTTCGCTATCCTTAGTGTAGGCATGCTGATTTCTGCTGAGATGACTGCTTCCGTTCCATACGTTAGTGAAAAAGGAGTGTCCCCATTCCTTTCTTGAAATTCTGCTTATGTTTGGCCTCCTGCTGTTTCTACGGCGGAAGTGACTTCTTCCGCTCTTGGTTGCCAGCTGCCACCTCCCCCTAAGGAAGGACGTGGTTATCATCATCATCTTGTCTACCGACTTCGGGATTTTGTCGTGCAAATGTTTGATCAGTTCGGGCTTTGTAATTCCATGCATGAATCCTGAGATTCTCATGATTTCCAGTGCCCCTTTCACATCCCTGCTTTCAACCGTGAATCTATGCACAAAATCCTTCGTAGACTCTCCTTCTCTCTGCTTGATATGATGGATTTCCACAGGATCTTTGATGCACTTTTTTAGCTGACGGAAATTTGCTAGGAAGGCCTCTTTTAGGTCATCGTAGCTGTCTACGGATTCGGGAGGGAGATCGTCAAACCATACCCTAGCGGATCCGGTAAGTGTGGATTTAAACATGTGGCACCATGTTGGCATTGCCCAACATTCCACTTTTGCTGCCACCAGAAAGATCTTAAGGTGATCTTCCGGATCCTCACTTTCGTCATATGTTTTGACGTGACTTGGCATGTGGGTCCTCTTCGGGAGATCAAAATAGCGGATACGGGGAGTGAACGGATCAGTTTCCTCGCATACCTATGGCTGGGATAAATCGTCATCCTCAATGCTTGATCTCTGCTTTTTTGACCGTGACTTCTAGTGTCCTCCTGCGCTACCTTCACTTTATGATAGTACTTTCGTCTCGCGTGAGAATGCTCTTTTGTTATGGTGTTTCTCAGGAGCAAGTTCTGTTCCTCTTGAGCGGGAACTTTGGTAACAACTTTTAGTATCTCTGTGACTGTTGTGGTACGACTGACGCCTTGAGTCACTCAAATATGCGGATATAGTATTCCCCTTGTCTCCTAGCCTGTGGAATACACCCTTCTACAGCCTTTTGAACACCGTTTTTCTTTCTAGATCTCTCTTTCTTGGTGACTCGGATCGGTCGCGCCTTGGCTCAGGGCTTCCGGACACGCTACGGATACGTCTGGATCCGAGCCTTTTTCTGAGGTCCCTCCTTCTGCTTGGTGTCCCTGACTCGGAATGCTGCGAGATCTCCTCGAAGTTAAGACGGGCTTTCACTGCCTTGAGCTTTTTTTGCTGTACCTTCTCCTAGTGCATTTTTCAGCTAAGATTGGCAACAACTGGTTGTAATGTTTATCACAATATTCCCTGAGAGCTGCGTCGGACGCGGGCCCATTCAGATTTCCTTGTGATATTTCTTTTCCTTGTCTTGCCATGTTCCGCACGTCGGACGTGGGTGCGGTAGGAGAGGGGCCTGAACGTGTGCTCATGGGGAGTATTTTTAGAAATGTAGTTGTGTACCGGGTCCCACGGATGGGGCCAACTTGTTAGTACAAAAAGTGTGACCGGGTATGAGATGGATTGGGGATATTTATTGGATTGGGCCAATAAGTTGTTGATGGGTTGGATCTTGTATTAAACCAAGTGATAAGACGACTTCCTGCATAAATGAGAGTAAACCGTTAGTCATACCGTGAGGACGGACCCCATGATTAAGCTCCGGCGTGAGAGTAAGAAACCATGTTGTCAGAGAATGTCAGAGTATATGTGTGTAAAAATGAGTCAGAAAATCGTACCTTTTGGCGTGTTAGAGACCCTCTTTTATAGATGAGCCTAATACTAGGTTTTCTTAGTATTTCGCTTATGATTGTTAATGGCCAAAGTGGGACCCTTGTCGGGCATGGATCCGTTTGTAATCGTGATTGCGGACACAGATTGCCTTCCGCATGTATGTTGCGGAAGTGCCTTATCTGCGTGCGTCTTGAAACATCCGGGCCGCAACCAGCTCATCTCTGGGCTTAGTGGCAGCTCGTATGTTTTGTCGTGTTGGGCCTGGTCCCAAATGTGTATAGTACGCATTAAGCCCGATAAGCGTGTTATTCGTACTATGCGTCTTCAAAAATCGAGCTATATGTTTCATATCTCGCATGGACCATCAACCATTTATAATACGGAGTAACTGAACTATCAGTAAACGGTAAAAGTATATCACTCGATGTAATATGTGCTCTATGGATACTAGACCAACCCGACCGACCCTTGCGGAGGAGCTCGACGTCCCATTCGGGTTTGAAAACTAAAGAATAAAAGACCAAGTGTTTAGAAGACTGGTCTTTAAGTTTAGGCATGCACTTGCGGTTTTCATTTGTTATGTAAGTTGTAATTTGATTTACAGAAATAAGAGAGAAATTGGTTCGAAGTAGTATAATGTAGTATTATATTCTTACCTTTTCTCTTGAAAATTAGACAACTCAGTTAGCTTGTTTTGTACAGGTTTATATGATGATTTCTAGGATCGAATATACATACAAGATTGACAAGAATCTGATACGTATTATAAACAACATAAACTGTTACATTGTATATTTTAGACACACTTTACAACAATACATGTGCCGCGTATTTATAAGGTTCCATGCGAACCATCATGTCTATTCGGTAAAGGTACAACCGAATCCATAACTAACTTTATAACTACCTTTAACCGCTAGTCGGTTACTAACTATCTAACGAACAAGTTCAGTCCCTTGGCTTTCGTTTGCTGTACTTTGAACCTTGTCCAACAAGACTTTTACAATTACGGTCCAACAATTCCCCCCTAATTGTTTAAGTCTTATTCTTCGAATCTTCACGCCTTTCTACGCGTTCTCTTCCTTTCTTGTCGACTTCGATTCTGTTCACAAACCAAACGAGTTCCTTCTTTTCTTTCGTGTTACTAACTTGTTCCTTACGTTGGTGTTTCCTTTTGTGTGTAGACTTGAATTCTTCTTTCTCAAACCTTCATTTGAACTCTTCTCTTGTTCTTCACGGTTTTCTTCCAAAAACAATCAAATAGTGTTTTCGTTGTTGTTGTTTTTTTTTCGAATTCCAAGTCTCCTTTGCCACAAAATCCTTTAATACCTCTCGGTATTATTTCCAAAAACAAACGAGTTGTTTGTTTTCTTTTCTGTCGTTGTTGTTGTTGTTTTGTCGCTCCAAAACGTTTTTCCCAAGCAGTCCTTTTTCCACTTGTTCTTCTTCTCGGTATCCTTTCAACCGTATCCACAACAACCTTCAATACCTTTTGTTTGTTTTTTTTCACTAATACTACTCGGTAGTATTTCCTCCACGACAAAACAATTCGCTAGTTTTTGTTTGTCGTTGTTGTTGCTTGTCCTTTTCCAAAACGTTGTTCCACAATACACTTCTATGTTCTCCTTTTTTTGTTCACACCGATTCGACAACAAACTCCAAATACCCTCGGTATTTCCTTCAAAACAGTGATCGGCTTTTTTCTTTCTCGCTATTTTTGGTCTTGGTATGCTTAACGTTTTATTTTTCACAAAACAATCCTAGATTGTTTGTTTCTCTTGGTATCTATTCAACCAATCCACAAGCAAACTTTTCCTCTTACGTGTATGACGCGTGTCCCCAACTACTGTTGTTTTGTTTTTCCCTTGTGTGTTGTTTTTGATTTCGCTTCCACAACGTTTCCAAATTCTCTACGTTGCCTTTATTTCTTTGCTTCGAAATCCAAACTTTCTTTTTTTTTTTTTTTATTTTTTTTTTTTTTTTTTTTTTTTGCCATACACAAAAAAAACTTGGTACCACTCTCGGTAACCCACACCGAAACAAACTAAACCTTTGTTTCTGATTCTGTTACACCGAAACAAAACCTTCCTTTGTTTCTGATTCTTGTTCGTTGTTGTTGTTCCCTTGTGTCGTCCCGACACGTTTTCCACACTCTTTCCTTGAGTACTCCTTTATCTTTGTCACACGTATACGTTTCAATCTTTTCCACAACAACGTTCCTCGCGTTATACCCCGCGTTTTCTTCTACTCTGTGTCTTGTTTTAACCCGGTTTCACAAAGTTTCCTTCCCACTCGTTTTATAACCAAACGAAGTGTACGTTCCTTTCCTGTGTTGCGTTAACAGCAAATCACAAAAGAATGTATTATTCCTTTCCTGTGTCACGTTACCAGCGAATCACAAAAGAATCTTTAGCGCTTTCCTACTCTTGTTCCACGTTTCCTTGTCTACATCAAGAGTTTCCTTCCCTTTGTCGTCACTTTCAGTCCCAACAAAGTTTTCTCCCACCAATACGCTTGGTGTCAACGTTTGTTCCTTCAATCGATTCGTGTTCCTCTTCTTCTTCAAGAGTGGATTGAAGTCTGTTGCTATCTGCAACTTCCCGTTGGTTCTGATCGTGCACTATCTTCTTCCAACGTCCTTGGTGTCTCTTCCCTTCTAAGTCTTTTGATCTTGTTGATCAAAAACTTGAATCAAACTTCTTGTAATCTTGGATCCCTAGGCTCTGATACCACTTTTGTACAGGTTTATATGATGATTTCTAGGATCGAATATACATACAAGATTGACAAGAATCTGATACGTATTATAAACAACATAAACTGTTACATTGTATATTTTAGACACACTTTACAACAATACATGTGCCGCGTATTTATAAGGTTCCATGCGAACCATCATGTCTATTCGGTAAAGGTACAACCGAATCCATAACTAACTTTATAACTACCTTTAACCGCTAGTCGGTTACTAACTATCTAACGAACAAGTTCAGTCCCTTGGCTTTCGTTTGCTGTACTTTGAACCTTGTCCAACAAGACTTTTATAATTACGGTCCAACAGCTTGTATATATCACAATGATAAATACTTCTATAAACCCATTAGCTGAGCTATTATCACAAAAATGAATTCAGATTATCTAACATAGATAAATATTAGAGGTTATTCATGTTATGTTAGTCAATTTCTCAAGTCCAAAAAAGATGACCATGTTGTTTGATTAATCAGATTAACGTAAACAAAAATGGCCTAACTAGAATTATTATTATATTCTATAAACCCATTAGCTGAGCTATTATCACAAAGATGACCATGTTAATATTTGTAATCAAGAAAATTATGTTTAACTAATGATAAAAATATTACAGTAGTTACTTGATCTATTTTGTACGATATACGTGTTCTCCATCTCACTACCAATGTCTTTAATTTCTTTAACTCTATGATTATCCTCACTAGAGAAATGAGACTGAAAAAGTCGTTGATTTTGATGTAGCATAGATACACGACATTGATGTCACACATAACACATGTTTTGTTTTTTTATAATGTCGACTAATATAAAGACGTTTCAACCGTATTAAACATATGATTAGGCCTTCTTGAATAATTATTGCATCCCGTGTTACTCTTCAGCGCCTCGAAGGCCTACCATGCATGCAAGCAAACATACACAGTGAACACCTTTTAGAATGGCCGTCTCGTGCTTCAATGTTTGCCGTTAGCACTCTTGGCATATCAGGTTACTTGCTCTTAATGGCATTTCGACTCGACATTTTTTTGGATTTTTTGAACAACATTTTAGATACCTTCTAGTAAATGACAAAATAATTATGCATCACAAATTAATAACGACAACTTTAAAGAAAAGCTAGCTATATTTGTTTTTCTGTTAGTACTTAGATTTGAATAGTTCTTAAATAACAAATGTTCTTTATCAATAGTATTTAGTATTAACCAAACTAGGAAACAATTGTTTTTGACATAATTTAACATCGATGAAGCCGATCCCAGCAATTGGAAGAAACTCTAATATGAATTTCGAGAAATTAGCCCCTCGTATTTTGTTTACGGTCCGACCCAGTATGAATACAAGTTTCTACACATATTAAATGTTGTGTTCTTGATTTAGAATCGAATAAATAGAGAAAGCATAGAGGCGTTTGTTTTGTAGCATTGTAACATTTGGATGGAAAATGTGATTTGAATGAATTGTATTTCAACGAATCGAAATGCATATGTTGTAGTTATAATATGTTTTAATTGTACTTGATGAAATTTGTCACTACGTTTAATTCAAAAAAAGATTAATAAATTATTAAAAATATTATCAAATAATATTAATATTAATACTCTCTTCGTCCCAAATTAATAGTCCATCTTTTTATTTGGGGTTGTTCTAAAATTATTGTCATCTTCCAAATATAGTTGTGAGTAATGTGATAAGTTTACTATATTGCACCTAATGATACCAGAAATTACAAACTTTATTCAAAGCTTTAATTAATTTTATAAGGGTAAAACTGTTATTTTGCAAAAAAGTAAGAGATAAAATGCAGTAATGATTATGTTTTCTTAAATTGTGTGTTTTTTATCGGGGGACAACTATTTTGAGACGGGGGAGTAACTTAATAATAATAATAAATAAATAAATAAAATAATAAAAAAATAAAAAATAAAATAAAAATAAAAAAAATAGAAAAATAAATAAATAATAAATGAATAAATAAAAAAAAATAATAATAATAATAACTTAAAAATATTATTTAATAATATCTGTGCTGGGACAGACTATGAACGGTAGGATTTACTGGTGTGTGTTATGCTATCGGTTAGGTATTCCTTTATTCTTTGTTTTGAAGTCGTGCTCAGCTTGCTCTAATGTCTTTGCAGATGATATTTATGGAGACCATGTTGTATCGTGTGCTGGTATTGTTGGTATTAACATCGGCATAACTTTGTGCGCAATACCTTTATTGACATTTGTTTTCGGTTCGGGATTTCAACTGGCAAAGAAGTTGATATTGGGCTTGGTGGAGGGCGGGACAAATCATTACGTCCAGCTGATATGTTGCTCTACTCGTGGGGCAATGGGCTTGATGTATGTGTAGATCTGACAGGTTCATCGCCCTTGACACAAACTGTGATGGTTGATTTTATGCCAGGACGTGCGGTGATTGAGGCCGCACAACGTAAACGCGTCAAGTACGAGGCTAAGTGCGCAGATATTGGATACTGTTTTCTCCCCTTCTCATTCTCTTCTCTTTGGGAACTCGAGAAGGATGCAGTGACCTTACTGAAGCGGATCCGAATTTTTTCTTTGACTTAAGATATTGGTGCACGTACTGCTGTTCATATTTTTAATAGGATCAGCTTTGCAATAGCTAGAGGAGTGAGAGCCTTGATAATATCTCGGCTTCCAACTAATTTCTTGTAAATATCATAAATTTTTAATAAAAGTGTTGTTATTAAAAAAATATAATGCTAATAATAATAATAATATAATATAATATAATATTAATATAAATAATACTACTATTTCTTTTAATAAAGTGATAATAATAATAATAATAATAAAGTGATTTAATAGGATCAGTTTCGCTATTGCTAAAGGAGTGGAGGCCTAGATAGTATCTCGGCTCCCCTCTAATTTATTGTAAATCTCTTGAGTTTTTTTAATAAAATAATAATAATAACAATAATTAAAATAATAATTAAAATAATAATAATAAACATCAGAATAACGTTTTACGCGATACTCTTGCCGCCATCTGTTTACATATGGGATTCTGTTAGTAAAGAAGTGGATATCGGGCTTTGTAAAGGGCTGGACAAACCCTTACGTCCAGTTGATATGTTGCTCTACTCATGGACAGAGGGCATGATATATGTGTGGATCTGACATGGTCTTCGCCCTTGACGCAAACGGGGATGGTTGATTTTGTTGTTGGTCATGCGGTGATTAAGGACGCACAACGTAAACACGCCAAGTATGAGACTAAGTGTGCGGATATTGGATACGGTTTTCTCCCGTTCTTATTCTATTCTTTTGGGAAACTTGAGAAAGATGTGATAACCTTTTTGAAGCGGATTCGAAAGTTCTCTGTAACTCAAGATATTGGGGCGCGAGCTGATATACATATCTTTAGTAGGATTGATTTTATTATAGCTAGAGGAATGGAGCCTCAGATATTACCCTTCGGGGACATCCGATAAAATTGAAATGATACAGAGAAGATTATCATGGCCCCTGCGCAAGGATGACACGCACAAATCAAGAAATGGCCTAAATTTTCCTTACTGAAGCGGATCCGAATACGTCTTTAGTAGGGTTAGTTTTGCTATAGCTAGAGGAGTGGGGGCCCAGATAGTATCTCGGCTCTCCACTAATTTCTTGTAAATATCCTAAATTTCTAACAAAGTGATGTTATAAAAAATTTTAAAAAACAATAATAATAATAATGTCGTGGAAAAGAAAAAGAGGAAGTACGCGTCAATATGTGCGGACAATGGATACAAGTTTATCCCATTTGCTTTCTTAGCGTTCGGGGAATTTGATAAGGATGCTTTGGACATACTTTCACGCATTAACTCTCTTTCTATTAGTCACTCAAATAATGTTAAGAGTGACACATTTATCTTTCATAGAGTGAGTTTTTGTATTCAGAAATGAGTGAGAGCACAACTAGTGTCTAGACTCTCATCCAACTTTATCTAAAGGTATAATAATAATAATAATAATAATAATAATAATAATAATAATAATAATAATAAGCTCTTGACAAGGTGATTTGCACACCTGATGCAATATCTTGTTAGGTTAGTTTGTTAGTCTTGCCTCTTTGTGTCCTTAAAACTTTTCACCCGAGGAGTAATCTTGAGTGCAAGTCAGCTATTAAACGTCAACGTCAAGAAGAAAGTATTGTTAATGCTATTCGATATTGGAGTTTGCTAGGTAGTAGTTTACAGGTTATAAGGGAGACTTTAGCTGAATCTTCCCCTCCTTTGTCTGATGTTGATGAGAAAGACATTGATTTGGGTGAATAAAATATAAAGCCATTATACTGCAGCAGTCCGAGTTCTTTCCTCTTCTGGTGTTTCTCCTTACAATGATGCTACTCTTGGGGACTTGAAGACTAAGCACCCTTTCAAGCCTCATCCCTTATTGCCACATATATCTATTGATCATCATCACCTCATTGCATCTCCAGCTGTGGTTCTAGACAGAATCAAGAGTTTTCCTCGTGGCACATCTTGTGGGCGGGATGGTTTGCGTGCCCAACACCTCATGGATTGTTTAAGTGGAGCCGCTGTTGCTATTTTTGATGAGTTGGTCTCCTCTATCACCTAAGTGGTGAATATCTTTCTTGATGGGAAATGCCCCAACAGGTTGGGCGAGTATATTGTAGTGCTCCTCTCACACCGTTAGTTAAATAAGGTGGTGGTATTCGTCCTATAGCTGTGGGTACTATCTGGAGACGTTTGGTCTCTAAGGTTAGTGCTATTATGATTGGTCATTCTTTGGATGGTTATTTAAACGGTCTTCAGTTCGGTGTTGGGGTGGCGGGTGAAAGTGAGGCTATCCTTCATTCTGTGAATCGTTTGATTGAGGCTTTAGGGGATGATGTTGGTCTTTCGATGTTGTTGATGGATTTCAAGAATGCCTTCAACTTGGTAGATCGAGAGGTTGTGTTACGTGAAGTTCGTCTCCGTTGCCCTGCTATCTCACATTGGGTAGAATTTTGTTACTCTAACCCAGCTAGATTGTATTATGGGGAGCACACCTTATGGTCATGCCAAAGAGTGCAGTAGGGTGATCCCCTTGGCCATTTTCTTTTTTCCCTAGTGTTACATCCCTTAATATGTAGATTAGAGACTCCTTTGGCCTTTCTTTGCATGCTTGGTATTTGGATGATGGTACTATTATTGGAGATACTATGGTTGTTGGGAAGGTTTTAGAGTTAATTATGAAGGATGGGCCGGGGTGTGGCCTGCATCTCAACGTTGATAAAACTGAAATTTTTTGGCCAAAAGAAGACCCTCGTAGCAGGTCTGCAGGTATTTTTCCACCTAATATTGCTCGGCCCTTTCATGGTGTTAAATTACTTAGTGGTCCCGCTAGTGTGGATTTTGATTTTGTAATGAGCTTGTGATGAAGAGAGTTGCCAAAACCATTGGGCTTATGGATGCTATTGCTAAGATTAATGATCCTCAATGCGAGTTGTTACTTCTTCGTTCTTGTACGGGTATTTCCAGACTATACTTTACTATGCGCATATGCCCTCCTCGTGTCTTTGAGTCTGCTCAACGTTCTTTTGACGTGGCTCTTCGTTCTTCTCTAGAGCGTATTGTCACTGCTTCTGGACCAGGATTTGGCGAATGGCAACGGAGGCTTGCCACCTTACCTTTTGCATTTGAGGGGCTTGGTTTCTATTCTGCGGGTGATGTTTTAAATTATGCCTTTCTTGCCTCTCGATTACAGTCTGCTAGCTTGCAGACTATGCTTCTTCGGCATACTGGTATTGTTTCTCCCGGGCCTATTTTTGATGATGCCTTGTCTGTGTTTAATACATATATGGAGACTGGCCTTATGAGTAATACAAGTGAGATTGCTGCCCCCAAACTCATAAAGAAAATGGCAGATATATATTTCACACGGGTTACTAAAAATGCAGAGTCCATATTTTCTTTATCTCCTCGACAGATGGCCTTATGGACTTCTCAAATGGAGGATCATACATCTGACTGGCTTAGGACGGTCCCTATTTCTGGGTTGGGACAAACTATGAACGGTAAGACTTATCGTTGCGTTTTGTGTTATCGTTTAGGTATCCTTTTATTTTCTGTTTCGAAGCCTTGTTCCGCTTGTTCAAGGGTTTTTGCTGGGATATTTATGGAGACCATGCTGTATCGTGTGCTGGGATTATTGGTATTAAACATCGTCATAACGTTGTGCGCGATACCCTTGTCGACATATGTTATCGTTCTGGGATTTCAACTGGTAAGGAAGTTGATATCGGGTTGGATGAGGGACGTGACAAACCATTACGTCCTGCAGATATGTTACTGTATTCGTGGGATGGAGGACTTGATGTGTGTGTGGATCTGACTGGATCCTCACCTTTGACGCAAACCGGGATGGTTGATTTCGTACCCGGTCGGGCCGTGATTGATGCTGCACAACGTAAACACGGTAAGTATATGGCTAAGTGTGCGGCTATTGGATATGGGTTTCTTTCTTTTCTTTCTCTTCTTTGGGGGAATTAAAGGCAGACGCGGTTACATTGCTGAAGCGGATCCGGAAGTTCTTCATGACTCAGGACATTGAGGCACGTGCTGCTGTTCATATATTTAATAGGATCAGTTTCGCTATTGCTAAAGGAGTAGGGACTCAAATAGTATCTAGGCTCCCCTTTAATTTATTGTAAATTTTTTGAGTTTCTTAAAAAAAATTAATAATAAAAACAACAACAACAACAATAATAATAATAATAATCTGATCGTTTAATTATAGAATATGATTTACAATCCGATTGAAAACTTTCTATTCATATTATATTGTAATCCAAATTACGATGGATGTAATTGAGCGGATTCAATTCATTTTCAGAGCAAAGCAAACACTTTACATAATGTAATAGAAATTACAATTCCAACTTTTATGCCAACTAAACATGATTGAGATGTAATTCATATTACAATTACCTTAGATTACATTCAATTAATTGGTGAACCAATATGGCGATCTCAAAATTTTCATCCGTTAATGAATTATGGTATATTCTAACGCTGTGTTCTCTGGTAGTTTTGATGAGATTAAAGAAAAGGAAGGTAAGGTGAGGATATTTGTTTCTTGCTGTAGAAATTCTTTTGCCGATTTTTGTTTCTTGCATCACTATTTCATGCATGGAGTTATTCTTTTCTCGATTTTTCTGTTTGAGGAACCAGAGTACGTCGCCTCAGGCCTATAGGAGTACCATATATCTCGTGTCAGTATTTCATTTGAGTGTAGCTGGGATCATAAATTTGTTAATTTAATGATCGGAGTCTTTAGGTAATTGTCGTCGAACTTGTTATTGTCACCCATCATCCCATGCAAGATTCACGTGACGTGGTGGTCATTCGATCATGCACATGCACCCCTTGTATCTCAACATATAACTTTTCAGAGTTATTAAAGTTTCAAAGAAGATAAATTCTCTTCTCCTCTACCAAAGATTACAACATACAAAATGCTGCATTTTCTAGAAAAACCAAAACATACGAATCTAAAACATTTTTCTTGGAAACAAAAAGAAAAACAAATTAGCTTACATTTAAAAAGACAACATTGGAGACAAATCCTCGTCTCAGTTTTGGAACAACACAACCGAAAGTATGCCTCCTTTTCTTATAATATACACCATGATTTTCTTACGCCTAATAATATAAAAGATCAGAAAATGATACAGCTATATAATAATTATATAAACCAGTTGGATACCAGCGCATAGCGGCGGCGATAAAAATTGATAACTCAACTCGCTCCACAATTCCCTACCCGCTTAGAGAATTCGTTTGTTTGGGCTTCCGTAGCTTTCCCGCAACATCATATTAACACCATTCTCGCTTGTATAGACTCACACACTCTCTTGCCCATCAAACATTGTCTCAAAAAGTATATATCTTTTACGAATCAAGTTTGTATTCAAATTAAAGTTAATGTTATTAAAAAATTCAAAATAAACCCACTAAAAATGTGAAAAGCTAAAAATTTATAAAAATATATCAAAATGGATGTTGAATTAAAGATCACAAAATTTTAGAACATACGGTGAAATTAGATCATAAAAAAAAGATATGTCAAATTGAAAATAAAAGTGATATTTTAATTAAGAAGTGACACATGTCACTCTATGATGTGATTTTCTAAAATAAGATGGATGGTCAAGATTACACCTCCTTATCTTAATTTTTGATGGGACCCACGTTGTAAATGTTTTATATAATAGTATAGATAATGTCTGAGATAGCTTTAGTGGTGTCTTTTTTTTGTTCTTATTCACGAGATAATATATCTAGAGAAACTGAATCAAATACATTCGATGGTACGACACCGGATAATATTTTTGGTCTAGACTGTATTTAGACTACACTTTTTGCAGTCCGTTTAATATAAACTTCGAATTTGAGTCTATATATGACTTTGTGTCGACAATCAAATTTAACAAATTTGAAAAGCTATGGGCATGTATATAAGTTTGAGTCTATGACTTTGTGCCTGAAGTGATTTAATA
>BQNB010027515.1:0-11841 GCA_026074375.1 Tanacetum coccineum
GAAGTAAAGAAAACAAAGTGTTATAATGAAATCAATAAATGGAATGTTAAAATGATTACGTTGAATAGGAATGTATTAAAAAATATTGACTTAGGACAAGTTAAGATAATGTAATTTCAAGAATGATATGTAGATAGTGATGAAAATTTAAGAAAGGAAATGAAATGGGAAGGTAATGATAAAGAGAAAAGTTACTAAAATGATGGAATTAAAAATGGTAAAAGTCACTTAAATGGCGTTTGTCATCAAAGAAAGTGTAAGTACGATAGGAATGAACGTGAAGTAGAATTAATTAAGGATATTTAGAGGTGGCTAGAGTTGCAAAACCATGTAGGTTGATGCAACTAGTTGAGTATATATGTTGAGAATGTTAAGATGTAAGGCGGGGTCAATGTGACCAAGTTTGGTTAATATTAAACGAAGAGATTTCAAGGACGAAATCTAAATAAGGGGGATAGATTTGTAACACCCTAAAACTGGTTTATAAGTATTTTATTACGAAAAAGCCATTGGAGTAGTTTGACTACAACTTTTATAAGTTTGAAGATGTTATATGATTAGCTAGTCAAACCCGATAGTCAAACCATAAGTCAACATAATGTTATGTAAATGGGATTAGAAAGATTAATGTGTCATATTAAGAAAATGATAAAACTAAGGGATTAAAGTTACCAAATAATAAAGATGCTATATAAGTATGTGGCTAAAAATAAAAGGAAATGGACTTGAGGGGCTTATTTTGCCAATTAGCCAAAGTACCAACTAACCAGAGATATTTTGAAATATCTCTAGAGTTTTCTACACAATTCATGTGAGTGTTTGGTAAGTATCGACCCATGGAGAGAGAAAAGAGAAGGAAAAAGGTAAAGTATTTCATAGGAAAGAATTAGAGGTGATTTAAGGTCCCTAACCAAGATATAAGTCTATTCTAAGGATTTTTACAAGGTAAGTAATTCCTAATTAAGTTAATTTGGTGAATTAAGGGTTAAGGTTCATAGATCCAAATTAGGGGTTTTAGGTGATTATGGTTCTAATCAATATTTAAGATGTTTAATGACATTGGTTAAGGTTAATTGATGAATAAATGTAAGAAATTATGATTAAGAATGGAATTGGCTAAGTTATGGGTGGAGTGAACCTATGTTATTAATATCCCTTTAATATGTATAATTGTGGTTTAGGAAGGAAAGCTTTAGATGATGGTGATGGTGATATGCTTATATTTATTTATAGCTTGGATTCAAGGTAAGTAATTGACTTACAAGAAGTTATATTAAGTTTATCATGTTTGTGTTATGTATTATGTGTTAAGGTTATAAGAAGATTAAGACTAGTGTGATTGATTAAGAAGAGGGGACTAGTGATGATCTAGCTAATTGAGGAAATCCTTGTTGATGTGTCTTTCATGATATGTGTTCCTGCGATGAAGGTGATTAGTAATGTTGTGAACTAGAAAGGTATGTATGTTATATGCTTATGAATGATTGATGTGTTAAGAGTTGTAATGTGAATGTGTTAAATGAAGTATAATGACTTGTATGTCTATTACTTACTAAGCGTAATGCTTACGGTTTGGATGTTTAATGTTTTGTAGGTATTTTGCAAAGAATGTAAAGTGTTGGTAAAAGGTTATGATTTGGAAGCAAGGACTAGGTAAATGAAGATGTTCGTAGGAGCTTAGTACTAGTTACCGAGCTCATATCAAGGTTAAACCCCATGTGTCAAATGAATTGTTAATGAATGTGTTTAAGTGTCAAGAGTCATGTAATGTGAATGTGAAATGAGTATGAGTCAATGGTTTTGATTGTGTGCTTAAGTGTATGTAAATGAGTTAAAACGGGGCATTTGGTAAACCCGTAAAATATCTGATTTTAGGTTATTTAGACCACAATGTTTATGACATTGTTGTATTATAACATGATAATGATTTCTGAATGGTATTATGAGGTTTCGGGTCAAATTTCAAGTCTGGAAAGGGGTGTTTCAATGATAAAGAAGAAGCAAGCTGGTTTTGCCAGTGCTTCAGGTATCTTCACTATAGAATTTTTTGCTTTCCCTAATAAATCCTGGGTGTATGACACTGGTTATGGTACTCAAATTTGTAACATTACTCAGGGACTTAGTGGAGAGAGGAAGCTAAAACAAGGAGCATTATATTTGTACGTGGGCAATGGATTGCGTGCATGTGTAGAAGCTATTGGAAGTTTCGACTTAGTTTTACCTAATGGATTAGTTATTTCTTTAGACAATTGTCATTATGCACATACTATAACTAGAGGTGTTGTTTCAGTTTCATGTTTGGTTGACAATGGTTTTGTTTAATGTTTTATGGATTATGGAATTTCAGTTTTTAAGAATAATGTTCTTTATTTTAATGTTATTTCATGTGATGGTATTTATGAAATTGATATGCTTAATCTTGTCCCAAATGTTAATTCTATATATAATATTAGCAACAAAAGAGCCAAGCATAACTTGGACTCTACTTATCTGTAGCACTGTCGTCTTGCTCACATAAGTAAAAAATGCATCGAAAAGCTACAACATGATGGGCTTTTAAATTCAACGGATGATGAATCTTTTGACCAATGCGTTGCATATTTGGTAAGATGACAAGAAAACCTTTTCCATGTCAAATGGAGAGGGCTACTGATCTACTTGGATTAATCTATACTTATGTTTGTGGTCCACTTAGACATGTGTCAAGACAAGGATCTAGCTACTTGACAACCTTCACAGATGATTTCAGTTCTTATGGTTATGTTTACTTGATTAAACATAAACATGATGTCTTTGAAACATTTAAGGTCTTTAAAAATGAAGTAGTAAATCAACTCAAGAAGACTATAAAAGGCTCTTCAATCAGATCGAGGAGACAAATATATAAGTCAAGAGTTTAAAGATTATCTTAAAGCATGTGAAATTGTCCAACAACTTACTCCTCTATACACACCACAACACAATGATGTGTCTGAGAGGAGGAATCTTACCTTGTTTGATATGGTTTGATCAATGGTAAATCTTACAACTCTACCATTATCCTTTTGGGATTATGCTCTAGAGTTTGTTACTCGTATACTCAATATGGTTCCAAACAAGAAGGTTGATAAGACACCATATGAATTATGGTATGGAAAAGTCCCTAATTTGTCTTACTTAAAGGTCTGGTGTTGTGAGGCACTTGTGAAGTGGGATCTGCTTGACAAACTCTAACAAAAATTTGTTAAGTGTATCTTTGTAGGATACCCAAAGGAAACAATGGGTTACTACTTCTACTTCTTACCTGAAAACAAAATTGTTGTTGCAAGGTATGATGAGTTCTTTGAAAAGAATATCATCACTCAAGAAGCCAATGGGAGAGCAGTAGAACTTAAAATAATTCAAGAAAAATATAATCACCTTCTGAAAACACTAGCAGACATCATGTTGAGGCGAAAAGCCTCAAACTCAAATTGATGTTGCTCCTATTAGTATGTCCAAAAGGACACATCGAGCTCTTCATCGATTAAGTCTAAATGTAGAAGCTAAGGAGCATAGTTTAGGGGATCTTAATAAACCTACTAACTATAAAGTTGCATTATCAGATCTTGAATCTAACAAATGGCTTGATGCTATAAATTTGGAGATGCAATCCATGAAAGATAACCTAGTTTGGCACTTGGTTGATCTTAATCCTAATGATAAGACCGTTGGGAGTAAATGGCTCTTCAAGAAGAAGACCGACATGGATGACGTTATACACACCTATAAAGCTCATCTTGTAGCGAAGGGTTATACTCAAACCTATAGGATTGACTATGAATAAACCTTCTATCATGTAGCAGACATTATAGATATTAGGATTCTTATAGCCATACCTGCGTTTTATGACTATGAGATTTGGAAAATAGATGTCAAGACTGCCTTCTTGAATGGTTACCTATATGAAGATGTTTATATGGTGCAACCTGAGGGGTTTGTTGATCCTAAACATCCCATAAAAGTATGCAAGCTTCAAAGATCCATTTGTAGACTAAAGAAAGCATCAAGAAGTTGGAATAAAAGATTTGATGAGAAAATCAAAAAGTCTGGTTACACTCAAAATATTGATGAGACATGTGTATATCAAAAGGCTAGTGGGAGTAATGTTATATTCCTCATCTTATATGTTGATGACATATTGATCATGGGAAATCACATTTTAATGTTACAAGATGTAAAATCCTATCTTGGAAAGTGTTTTGCTATGAAAGATATAGTGTAACACCCCCAAAATGGGTCGCAGTGAAATAAGGGTCCGGGAGCATTACTTCATAATACAACAGCACAAGATACAAGAGAACGACCTCTAAATGAGTCGTTTGAAAAGTAATCTCGTTGATTTTCTTGAAATCTGAATTATTGTAACATTTGTCCCAGAGTTTGCATCACATTGAAAAGCATGAAATAATACAACGAGATTTGGTGATTTGAATGTATGTAGAAAATCCATGAATGTAATCTTGTAAAGTTTAGACTTCAATGCACATCAAGTAAACCAATCATCTATTTCACCCGAGAAAAACATGCTTAAAGTGTCAACATAAAGTTGGTGAGTTCATAGGTTTATGTAAGTAAAATTGTTGAAATCAAAGGTTTATAACGTGTGTATGACCATTTCAATCCTTATAATAGTCACTAAAAATGTAAGTATAAATGTAGAATCAAAAGAGTATAGTGTCTATTGCTTCACTACAATACCATGAAAAATGTTCAGTAATCAGTAATGTTTAACAAGTAGTGTGGACCACAAGATTTTGAAGTGTATGACATTGTAACACAAACAATATCACTAAAATGTAAATACGACTGCACTAAGCTCATGAAGACATGTATGTATGCAATTTAATGCCAGTGAATGCCCCGTGTAGATGTCAACCCGTAATATCCCAAATCCGACATGATATAAGTCCGTTAGTTCAATCTGTCAAACTAGTGAGCGCTACTCACCTGAACGGGAATGTCAATCCCAAATAGATCTATTTATAACACTCACGCTTACACAATGTAATTAACAGTTCATGATAATGGGCAGTGTGGGTTATTGTTACTTAGGCACGCTACATAATTATTGTATCAATAAAAAGTGTTGTACTTGCGTCTTTTTGTAAATTGAGCAATGTATCCCTCCGCGAGATATGAGTATGAAAATGAATATGTAATCGAGTTTGTAAATGAGTATAAGTATGAGTATGTAAACAAGTATGTGAAAGAGTATGTAAAAGAATTTGTAAGTGAGTATGTAAACAAGTAAGTAAACAAGTTGTAATGAGCATGTATTCTCCCTTGAGATTTGTAAAGTAATTGTAAAACAAGTGAAAGTGGGGCTATAAACTCACCTCTAGTGAAATGAATTGATTATATAAATCAAGTAAGTGAAACGTCTCGCGAAATCCGAATGCAACCTAATTAATTATAGGTTGTATAAGTATAGTAATATAAATACCACAATATAAATTATAGAGTTACATCACCACCTATTAGTTTTTGTTTAATTTATAAAAGTCGAAACCATATTTAAATCGTACTTGTTAAATAAATGTTTAAGTATTAGTATCCGTAAAGAAAATATTATTGTTGTCTCAACAATTGTTATTTGTTAATATTACTTGATTTAATATTTTTTATTGTTTAATGATGAATAAATAAATAGTTTAATTGTTTTATAAAATAATATTTATAAAGTTAAAAATGTATATAAATATTATTCTTTTTTCTTCATTTCATTTTCTCCCAACCAAACATGGGCTAGGTTTTACAAATTCCAATTCCTTTAGATTTCAAATAATAAAGATTACAATTTTTAAGATTCCATTCCATAACATTCCAATTCCTTAAACATATTCTATTTCCATCTTAATGTTTTTATAGCCCAAACGGACCTGAAAACACTCGTAAACCACTTTTTACATTTCTAACAGCTTTGTTATATTTTATAAAAATGCAGAAAATTGTTTATAAAAATCAATTTGCTTTTGTAATTTCTATTTATCCGAAATCTTTAAAAATTAATAACTTACTCATTTTAACTCCGTTTCGCTTGTTCTTTATATGTATGAAATCGTGACGAGATAAACTATTCAAATAAAATACTCACATATATTATAAAAATATGTGTCGAAACCGTAAACTCCAACTGTTTTTATAAAATCATTTTTATAACTTTTAATCTTACGAAAATCGTATCTCCTTTGTTATAATTCCGTTTTTAGAGTTTTTTATATGCACGGTTTCTTATTGAGATGATCTATCATCATAAAATATTTATATATTTTTATCAGATTCAAAACAGTACCAGGTTTTATAAAATAAGTTTTATAAAAACACTTTTATATATTTAATTATCGTAATCTCGTAAAATTCATAACTTCTTCGTTATAGCTTCGTCTTTTGAGTTCTTTATATGCACGGAATTCTTATGAGATGTACTATTTAATTATCAAGTGTAAATATTTTACATGTCCTCTAATTTAATTAATAACACATCTTAAGTATACTTTATATCCTCAAATTTATTGTCATCATTCTTGTCCAAATAAAATGTCCAAATAACATGTCCTCATAATTATTTATATATAAACTTTATAAATAAACTTTTTAACAATTAATTTTTTAATGAACTTTATAAATTAATCAACACTTGTATAACATCATTTCATCATAGATAAATGTAATTTCGAACCATGTTCATGTTTGTTTCATTTTATAAATTCATAAATTAAATACTAGGTGGTGATTAACAATATAACAATTATATAAATATAAAAATGAAGTTATTAAAAAGATTAGGGTTTATGTTAGACCTTAGGAGAGTGGATGAAGATGATAACACAAATTAAACCCAAGTATTTAACCCTAAATATTTATCAAGAAACCCTAAATATATCTTGAAAACCCTAACTTCTTGCTTGAACAAATCCTTATTTTATTAATACCCAATCATCCAAATCACCTTGATATACCTTAGATATTACCCTTGATAACACTAGTATACTTATAACCTTTGTAAAATAAAAATTATGTAATAGAAATAAAACTTGAGCCATGGGTTTTATAAGGAAAACAAGAGAGAAAATTGGAGAGTTTACTTGCATGAAATGTGTGTGTGAGATGCTTACCTAGGACCTTCCTTTTATAGTCAAGAGTATAAGCAAACAACCTTAACAATACCATGGATCAAGAGTGGTTTTAAGTACTAAATGTGTAAGATCTCTCCTCCTCCCTAGGAGTATGGATGGTCAAAAGAGGGGGGGGGGTACACAAGACTTGACAATATATGGAGAATTAGGTTTAAGGTTGTACTTGTGTTGGTTATAACTAGAATGAAGTGATGCTAGTGGGGATTTAAGGTTTTTATTTGTGTTGTATCACTTGTATATCCGGCCTAAGGGTTTATACGAGTGTAAAATGATTTAGTTTTTGAGTATTGGGTATAAAAGTGAGTATTTGTTTGATGTCGGTTTACGTTGAATGTTAATTTTTAGCTTACGCGATTTAACTAAACATTGAAAATTAAAAGTGAACGCGTAAAAGTTTAAAATAATTAGTTGAATATTTATTGACGTAAAATGACGTGAAAATGCGGATTGTTACAGTCTCCCCATGTTAAAAGAATTTCGTCCTAAAATTCAGTTTGAGTTTCCTTCCGGAATGGTGTTGGCGAAGAGGTGTGGGTTTCAATTCCTTGATGGTGGTTACACCTGCCGGCGGATTGTCCTAAGGTAGCTAACGATGTGTCTTCGACTTTTTGGCTTAAGATTATAGGAACATTGTAAGTAATTCCGTATGCCCACATATTGGGGGAAGATTGTTAGCCTTAAAATATGTCGGCTAATACGGAATTACATTAGTTTATATTAGCCGGACACGCAGGGACTAAAAATGTCAAGTGTAGTAAGTAGATTGTGTCCAGTGCTATATATATCCCCTCCATACTTCCATGGAGGGGTGAGGATTCATAATTTTGTAATAAGGTGTGTGTGTTTCTCTCTCTAGAACACACACATCTTCCCTTTTCTCTCACTAATAATATGGCTTTCTATTTGTTCAATCCTCCCCGACCTCCGGATCATTCTTGTTAGCTTGTGAATCTTATGGGATAACAATTGGTATCAAGAGCTAACCGGGGGTGTATTGTATTCGAGTGTGTTGTGTTTGTGATTTCGTTTTTATTGTGCTTAATGGTTCGGCGTATTGTGCTTAATGATTCGGCTTAATGATTCATTGTGCTAGTCAAGGTGTTTGATGTATTGCGTGAACCGATCGTGTGAAGACCGATCGAGTATATTCAAGGTTTGGACCGAACGAGCAAGCACCTTCAACAACCGAACTAGTGTTGGTCTGTTGGAACCGAACTAGCGAACCCTTCAATGATCGAACTAGGAGTGATCGAACTAGGAGTGATCGAACTAGGGGGATCGAACTAGGAGCATCGAACTAAAGGATCGAACGAGCGGAAAATTTTCGATGATCGAACGAGCGGAAAATTTCAATGATCGAACGAGTTGATCGAACGAGATGATCGATCGAGTTGATCGAACGAGTTGATCGAACGAGTTGTTCGAACGAGTGGATCGAACGAGCTGTTCGAACGAGTGGATCGAACGAGCTGTTCGAACGAGTGGTTCGAACGAGCTGTTCGAACGAGTGGATCGAACGAGCTGTTCGAACGAGCGGTTCGAACGAGCTGATCGAACGAGTGGAATCGAACGAGCGAAAAATTTTTGGACCGAACGAAATTTTTTTCTAGCAATCTTGCGTAACTTTTCAGTAAAACGGTTTCAGTAAAACGGCCATAACTTTTGATCCGTAAGTCCGTTTTAGGCCCGTGACCTCTCAAATCGAAGAGAAAAACGAGACGGATCACGCTGTAACCACCCTTTAGCTGGTTAAGGATTTTTCGAAGGCCAAAAACATCGTTTTCTATGAGAAATTGATGTTTTTCAGTTTTTTTTGGAATTTTTCGCCGCTGATTCCGAATCAAATCACTCACGGTTCTCTTTTTCTTGATTTAGTAAAATCCCGTAAATGTCAATTTGTTTTACGGTTTAAGTCATAGAATTGTAAAATCCCATGAACGTTAATTGATTTCACCAACACAACAAACACAATACATTTCTATTTTTATATAAAGTATGTGTAATGAAAAAAAAACTAGAGTTGGATAAGAATAATAACAATAAAAAAAGTATAGTGATTAAATGAGTCTTTTTTGAAAGTACATTAAGCATTTATGGATTTTACCCTTTATTTGATGTAGAACTGGCCTAGGTAGTTTATGGGATAAAAATGTTATAAATTTTTGGGTATTGGGTATAAAAGTGGGTATTAGTTGAAGATAGATAGATATTGGTGCTTCCATGCATGCCTAAATATATTTTATTGTGAAACGTAAACGTTTTACGTAACCGATAAAAATAAAAAGTGAAAAGTTATAAATTATCTTCGTAATAATTATATAACACTTGCTTGACATAAACTTTTATTTGTTTGATGCCCGTTTACGTTGAATGTTGAATTTTAGTTTACGCGATTTAACTAAACGGTTGAAATTAAATGTAAACGCGTAAATGTTTAAAATAAATAGTTGGATATTTATTGATGTAAAATGATGTAAAAATGCGGATCGTTACAGTCTTCCCGTGTTTAAAGAATTTTATCCTGAAATTCAGGTTGAGTTGCCTTCCAGAATGGTGTTGATGAAGAGGTGTGGGTTTTAATTCCTTGATGGTGCTTGATGGTGGTTAAATTTGTTGGCGGATTGTCCTAGGGTAGCTAACGATATGTCTTCGACCTTTTGGTTTAAGATTTGGTATAAGATGATGTAGACTTTAATAGAAATAAAAAAAAAAAAAAAAAAAAGCTGGTGTAAGAGCTTTACTTAGTTTTATTATGATTATTAAGTTTGGTTTCTCGTGATAAATACGTTTTATGAATACGCACACAAAATTTTTGTTTTTCAAGAATATTAGTAGAAAATTGATTTTGAAAAAAGTTTTTAAGGTGACTACTTCTCAGTATGCCATGGTCCTTCCTGAATTATACATAGGTGATCAAGCTATGTATATTTGAGGGCTAACGATGCGATGCTTATTTTCGCCAAAATAAAAAAATAGTTTATATGATGAAAGTAATGTAGTTTATTATTTCTTGAATAAATAACGAGATAGTTTATGAGGTGATGGTAAAGTGATTGTAAGGTAGTTTATAAAATGTTTGTGAAATAATTTTGTCAACAATAGTGAAATGGTTTATCATGTGATAGTGAAATATTTTATAAAGTCATGATGCTTCGGAGATCGGTTTGCATGAATGAATGGAAAATTGAATTAAAATTGACGAGATTTTCGCAACGCATTAATTGATAGATAATTTGAAATCATTCGTACAGTACAACAGAATTTTAAGAGAAGTACAACGAGAATCCCTAAAGAAATAGAGTCTAAGCATTGATATCATCTTCCATGTTGTCAAGGTCTTGATCGGTTTCTCCTCCTCCTAAGGCATACACCATTCCATGTGCTTAAGTACCTCCAGCTTGGTTTCTATGGTTCTGATTCTTTAACTCCGGGCAATCACTTTTGTAGTGCCCTTGTTTCCCACATTCATAGCAGGTAAGGGTCCTCTGATTGTTAGTAGCAGCAGGACTCCTACAGTCTCGGGTCAAATGACCAACCCTCTTGCAGTTTGCGCACTTTATAGTGCACGAGCCATTATGGTGAAACTTGCACTTGTTGCACAACGGTAGAGTCCCAGCATACCCCTTCTTCTCACTAGACCTAACATTTTGCTTCTTGGGAGGTTGTTGTTGAGCTTGGTTGTCATTATCAAGTTTCCTTTTGTTCTCAGCTTGTCTTTCAGCAAATGTACGAATCTTTATATCCATCAGATCATTTGCAATTTCAATCGCATCTTGCATTGTTTTTTGCTTGGATGCCATCACACTACCCTGAATTATGTCGGGAAGTCCACCAACATACTTCTCAACTTCATCATATTCCTCGGGAAACATTCTCCCACACATCAGTGCCAACTCTTGAAAGTGTTGTGTATAGCTCACAACATCAGTGCCCTTAACCTTCAGGTTCCAGATTTTAATTTCCAACGTCTTGATTTCACTTCTTGGGCAATACTTGTCCGTCATTATCTTCTTCAGTGTTTTCCATGGCATTTCATATGCAACATCATGACCAACAGTCTTGACGTAGGAATTCCACCACGTTAGTGCATTTCCAAGAAGAGTACATGTAGCAAACTTAATTTGGCACGCGACGGTGTAGTTGTATATGCGAAATACAGATTCCATTTTCTCGAACCATTGAGTCAGACCAATGACTCCTTCAGTACCCTTAAAATTAAGGGGTTGGCATTTCAGGAAGTCACTATAGGTGCACTCACGAGTAGCGCGCTTTGTCCTTCTGCCACTTCCAGAATCATGGCTATCATCGCCATTTCCACTGCCTCTGTTAGCTTCATACTCAGCCAACGCAGTAGCAACGCCTTGGGCTATCAATGCCTTAATGGCAGCATCAGTCATAGGGGTGGTGGTTTTCATTAACGGCATTTTCTTCAAAATCAAAAAATATATAATTAGTTTAGTTCTAAAAGTCGTGCTCCAAAAATGAAACGTTGCGAGGTGACAAGTTAAAGTCGTGTTTCAATAGTATGGGACGGGTGTTTAAACTCGAAGTTAGATGATAAAGGTAACTTATGGGATCGACAGACTGTGATATGTTACAATGTTATTGACTGGCTGGATTCACACCGTAAATATATATAATATATAGTAAAATATAAAATATATATCTAAGTGTAAAAACCAAC
>BQNB010027515.1:14176-57557 GCA_026074375.1 Tanacetum coccineum
AGGGAAACCTATGGGAATGCTGATTATGACTACGACCCATATGATGATGATATGTATGAAGGCCAGAAAATTCCTGACAATATTCAATCTATATGCGATAATTTAGATTTCAAGGTATGAGGTCGTAAGAAGAAATAGATTATTTGATGTTTTGAGTCTCTTGTAGTCTAGTCTCTATGTGTACCTTCTTTTAAGAAAGTAGGTTGCCTATGTAACAGGCTAGGATGCGAGATTCACTCTCATCCATTGTATTAAGGGTGTGCTTGTTTTGGAGCATTAATGGGTAAGGAATGACAAAGATTATGATTAATGATGCTTGGTTTGCTATAATATAATCAATCATTACCCACTATCGGGTAATCCATCATTCCCTAACATTTTGAAGGTAATGACCATGTAATACTTAAAAAAAAATCTTTTCCTTATTTTTCTCTATTACTCATCCCATCATAACTACTTTGTTATTCATATATTCTTTATTTTTTCTCAAGAATTATTTATTTTGATCACACAAAACTAAACACAATTGCTACTCTTTTGCAATTAAATTTAGAAATTTACTGTGTGCGATGATTTGTGACGTTCACATAATCACATATGTTGTTTGTTGTTAGTTTTATTTTTTTTATTGTTTTTTGGGTTAATTGCCTAAAAATGTATTATACTTGTCACTTTTTGTCATTGTATGTAGACAACTATTTTTTTTGCCATTGTGTCACTCAACTTTTGAATTTTTGACATTGTGTGTATTCTGCGACTATTTTTGCATGTAAAATGACCATTTTACCCTTCAAATTTTGAAAAAAGTGAGGGTAAAGTGGTCACAAAATACACACAATAGCACAAATTTAAAAGTTGAACGACACAATGACAAAAAAATAGTTGCTACATACAATGACAAAAAGTGACAAGTATAGTACATTTTTAAGCAATTAACCCTTGTTTTTTTTTCATTAATAAAAAAATTCTAGTGAATATAAACATATTATAAATATATAAATCCTTAATATTTCAACCAAGCAACATTAATGCAATGATAATACCTTATTATATTGCTTTGCATTATCATTATCATTCATTTTCCTATTACTTAGTTTCAGCCAAGTACTCTCTAAATTGTTTTTTGAAGTAATAAATTTACCGGAAGAACCCTTTATAAAAAAATTGTAATCAACATATGTTGTCATACAAGTCTAGTTATAAAAATTAATCACATATTTATATGTCTGAATCATGTTTGGTGTATGTGCGGGTGTTTTTTTTATTTATGTACATTAGACACCAACTTTTATGAAATCACTCCCGCCTTTTACTAAGTTTGTTTTTTATACTTTTGACTCTAATACTTTTTTGTTTAATTTTCTTTTATGCGCTACATATATTACGTTTTTCTCTTAACTATTGCCAAAATAGGAATATTTGAGTTTTTATCGAATATTTTTAAAATAATAATGATCTTAAATAAAAACAATCATACCCAATAAAGAAATATTCTTTTATTTTGAAATACGAAAGTCCTCACTTTTCGTTTTCCTTTACTAGATAAAAGAATATTCGAAATCCAAGTTTTTGACGTCATTTAATTTAGTTATGCCTTTTAGTCCTCATTGTTGCTTTTTTTCAAAAATGCACAAAAGACCCGTATAGCTAGGGATGAGCAGAAAAACCGAAAATACCGAATAACCCGAAAATTGAAACCGAATCAAACCGAAAACAACCGAATCTAACTAATAAGCAAACCGAATTTGCCAAAACCGAACCGAACCGAACCGAACTACATATTCGGTTTTCGAGTTGATATGGTTTGACAACCTGAACCGAAAATCAAATTTATATAAATATATATATATTTTTTATATATTTATATATATATAAAGAGTATATTAAAATTTTATCCTAATATAAAAAACACTTTTTATGCTTGAAATAATTTTTTTTTGCTAAATATTTATGTAATTATTATTATTTTTAAAATAAATGGTATAATTCGGGTTATTCGGGTCAACCCGAAAACCGAACCAATTCAAATTCGGTTTTCGGTTCGGTTGAATTCTTGTTCGGTTCGGTTCAGTTTTCGGTTTGACCCAAAAAAAATTTAATCGAATTAACTGAACCGAACTAACCGAACAACCCGATAACGAGGGCTGTAAACGAACCGGACGAACACGGACGGAACCTTGTTCATGTTCGTTCGTTTAATTTTAGCCGGACAAATAAACGAACACGGTCGCTTAAACGAACAAATTTTCTTGTTCATGTTCGTTTATTAAGAAATAAGGTTGTTCATGTTCGTTTATGTTCGTTCATTTAGACACTAAACGAACATAAACGAACGAACATAAACGATCAGACGTAAATAAACATAAAATTCACAATAATATACATCATATTGTGTTTTATAAGTATTGTTTTGTTTAAGTAAAACAATTTTATAACTATATAATAAAAAAGATATGATAGACGATCATAAGCATATATACGATATTAAACGAACGAATAAATCGTACGTTCACGAACAAAAATGAATGAACAAGACTTTTGTTCAGTACGTTCTCTTTTTTTTTTTTTTTTTTTTTTTTTTTTTTTTTTTTTCTTTTTTTTTTTTTTTTTATTTTTTTTGTTTTTTTTTCTTTTGATTTTTTTTTGTTATTTAATAAACGAACATAAAATATTGTTCATGTCCGTTCATTTAATAAATAAACGAACATAAACGAACTTTTTACCGAACGGTTCACGAATGTTCACTGAACGTTCAGTTCATTTACAGCCCTACCGATAACCGAACAGATCTACACCCCTACATATAGCAGATTGGATAACGACATAAAAAATATGAGAAATGGGCTTTGAGAAACAGCGTGTACCGCTCACAAGGTTAAAGAGTTCTTGCAGACTTGCAACTTTATGTTTTTGATGCTCCACCATTGAAAAATTAAACCTCCCAGTCCCCACAAGTATGTTGTGCATCAATGCCTTTTTTTATCATGATCAAAATTAACTTGATATGAGGATTCTCTTATTTAAAATCTCCAAGATGCTATATGTTAAATATTTCTTTTCATATAAACTAATTAATAAACGTGTCATTTTCAATTTATTTTATGGTGGTGGTTGTGGTAGTGATGTTTAGGGCTGTAAACGAATTGAATGTTCAGTGAACATTTAGTGAACCGTTCGGTAAAAAATCCGTTTATGTTCATTTATTTAAGAGTAAACTGCAAAATACATCCCTGTGGTTTGAACTTTCCCACATAATACATCCCTGTCAGAAACTATTAGCAGTATACATCCTTCGTTAGGCAAACGTTTGCCACAATACATCCCTGAGGACGAACGACGCAAATATTTTTCCGTTATCTTCTCACGAGGGATGTATTGTGTAAAAAAACCACAGGGATGTATTTTGAAAAAAAAAATTATTTTTTTTTTAATTTTTTTTTTGTTTTTTAAAATTTTTTAAAATTTTTTTTAATTATTATTATTAATATTATTATTATGATTATTATTATTATTATCGGCCTTTTTTAATTTTTTTATATTATGAATAAATTTTTTGTTTTTTTATCTGTTTAGTACGTTTTTTCGTTTCTGTCTATTTTTCTCCGACGTTATTATACGTTTTCGTACGTTTTCATACGCTTTCATCCGCTTTTTTATCCGTTTTTCGTTTTTGTCCGTTTTTCTCCGACGTTATTATACGTTTTCATACGATTTGTCCGCTTTTGTACGTTTTCATCCTTATTGATTATCAGTTTTTTTTCGTATGAAAACGTATAAAAATGTACAAAAACGTAAAAAACAATGTATAAAAACGTATTAAAACGTACGTTTTTTCATTTTTGTATGTTTTATGTTTTTTACATTGTTTTTCGTTTTTGTGCGTTTTCGTACGTTTTAATACGTTTTTATACTTTTTGATACATTTCGTATGAAAACGTATAATAACGTCGGAGAAAAACGGACAAAAACGAAAAACGGATAAAAAAACGGATGAAAGCATATGAAAACGTATAATAACGCCGGAGAAAAACGGACAAAAACAAAAAAAACGTACCAAACAGATAAATTTTTTTATTAATAATATACAAAAATAAAATTTTGACCGATAATGATCATAATTATAATATTATTAATAATAATTAAAAAAAATTAAAAATAAAACAAAAAAAAATTTAATTTTTTAAAAAATTAAACTATTTGCAAAATACATCCCTGTAGTTTTTTTACACAATACATCCCTCGTGAGAAGATAATGGAAAAATATTTGCGTCGTTCGTCCCCAGGGATGTAAATTTTTTATAAATTTTTCGAAGTATATAATTTGAGTAAACTGCAAAGTTTTTTATAAAAACTTTAAAACTTTTTTTTTCGAAGTATGTAATTTACTCTTTAAAAAATAAAAAAATAAAAAAAAATCATAAAACAAAAAAAATTAAAAAACAAAAAAATTAAAAAATATATTTTCAAAATACATCCCTGTGGTTTTTTTTAACTCAAATACATCCCTTGTGAGAAGATAACGGGAAAAATATTTGCATTAGTTAGTTCTACGGGGATGTATTGTGGCATAACGTTTGCCTAAACGAAGGATGTATACTGCCATTGTTTCTGCAGGGATGTATTATAATGAGAAAGTTGAATACCACAGGGTTGTATTTTGCAGTTTTCTTATTTTTTAAGTATAAGTGATAGAGTTGTTCTTTAAGCCCTCTTAAACTATATTAATTTAGATTTCATACGAAAATTTTAGGGCGATGTTGAGTCGTGTTGAAAATTGTGTCGAGTCGTGTTGTAATTGTGTCGCTATTAGAATCGATCGACGTCTCATAGTGGGCAGTTAATGGTGAATTGAAATGATTCAACTCACTATAATTTATACAAATAGCAAGTAGGTTGCTCTAGTGAATCTAGTATAATATACTATGGGGGGTTTAAAAAGCTCCGTTTTGGCAGTAGCTGACGTTTACAGTTACCGGCACATTGGGCTCTTCAATTTGGGCCGGTTCATTTCGGCAATTTTTTTTTTTAAAAAAGGCAATGTAAAAAAAAAAAACAGCTCCGGCATAAAAATGGAAAAAAAAAAACTACAAAAATATTTGACTTATTCAGATAAAAAAAATACTCGGCGACATGAGGCCCAACACATTAAGCCTGATATAAAAAGAAAACTATATTTAAACAAGAGACAGAAAAATAAACCCACACAAATAAAAATAGATAGAATAAAAATAAAATTTTAACGCAAAAATTAACCCGCACTATTAAACATGAGACCGAAAAAATAAACACGCACAAAATACAATAAAAAAACGCCATGTAGTAACGCGCGATTCTCATTTAAAACCCATGTTCCCATAAAATTATATTAAAAAAACACGCATAGCCAAAAAAAGAAACATTTAACATATAGCCTCACATCATAAGCCCAAATAGAAAAAAACCATTAAACATTAGGACCGAAAAAATAAAACCGCACAAACTAAAAAAAATAAAAAATAATAATGCTCACGTAGACATATAATTTCGACGTAGTTTTGGTTCAACACAGCTACAGTGGCTCGGCCATTTAGGCTCCAATTTGGGCAACCATTTGTCAGTGTTTTTTTTTTAGGCAATGTAAAAAAAACCGTTCGGCACAAAATAAAAAAAAATTACAAAAATATTGACTTATTAAGATAAAAAAATATCCGCGACATGAGACCCAACACATAAGCCTATATATAAAAAAACAAACTATTAAAATGAGACGAAAAAATAAATCCGCACAAATAAACAATAGATAGAAATGAAAAAAATAAAATTTTAACGACAAAAAATTAAACCGCACTATGAAACATGAGACCGAAAAACTAAACACACCCAGAATACAATAAAATTAGGTCATGTTCACTATAATTATTTTAAAAAAAAAACCCGTATAGCAAAAAAAAAAAACCTTTCTAAACATGAGCCACACACAATAAATCCCTATAGAGAAAAAATATAATAATATTAAACATGAATTGGAGGACGAAAAAATAAAACCACACAAAATAAAAAAATAAAAAATAATAATGTCTCGCAACTACGCGAAAAAAATTAACGACCCGCAGCAACGCGCGAGTAATCATACTTGTTTTTATAATAATCCATTTTGAAGACAACGATAAACATATAGTGAAGTTCTATGATTAGAAGATTTACCATAGTTTATGTTGACGACAGCATTTTTTTCGCTTCATTATAATTTATTCTTGTTTATCTTGATCATGCAGATAAAAAAAAAAACACCATTTATATTGTTTCATCTTATTTATTTCATTACGAGCTTTGGTGTACTAACCAATGGTTGCACCGGCTTGTTTTGTGAAAAAAATCGGACTTTTACTTATGAGAAGCGGCATACAATGACATCATGCATTCGATTTTGGACCTCCTTGACAACAACCACTCTTGCTGCATTAGCACAAAATAACTATCTAAGTCTGAATACATGGCCTAAAAAACACCCCTAAATATGTGAAAATTCACAAAAAGTCATAATATAATACTTCAAATTATACAGAGTTGCCACAGAGCATGTAAGTACCAAATACAAACAATAAATCTTAGTAGCATAAATTGCAAAAGTAAACAATGCTTCCTAATTTAGCTGATAAGGGTTGTAAATTTAGCTTGTGTAGTTTGGTGACTTTTATAGTTCTAGTAGATGAGCTCCTGCAACACATGAAACAACTAACGATAAATTTTCACTATTGTTATTGAACCTAAATTTAAGAAACCACCTATGTCCAATGATAACCAATTCTTCAATATAAAATAAACAAATGTCTATAAGCTTACCTATTTGACCCAGATGGTACAAACCGAATGCACTAACATCTAAAATTATGTAAACTTTTCCTAAGCCCCATACAATAGCATACATATACATATGGTGTCACACTGCCACACACCTCGTATTATTTTCGGAATAAAAATTATAATAACAATACTAATCAAGGTTGGTATAACTTCACCAAGATTATGAAATAGCAAAAAAATATGCATGATAAAATCAAAATGGGGTTTTGGAGCTTTGACACGTTCATTCAGGGTTAAAGAATTGGGCCCGATACATCCAAATGCTGTAAAACAAACTCGAATATAAGATAAAAACTTTCTGGAAATACGTACCTTGATCACTCGATGTAGTGTTGGAATTTGACGTCCCTGCATGTATGGGTCAGAAGTCATTAAGATCAATTCTTCATCTTCGTCCAAGTACTTAAGCTTGCAAGGCCCGGGATTTAGCTTGCATCTCTTCTTAATTTCCTCTGTAACAACAGTAAGTGTTGCTAATGAGTCTGGGAGGTAGATTCTGAACACATCATCGGCATACTCTGCATTTATAACTAAGATATCTTGGTTTGGATTATCATCATTCGAATCGCTTTCACTCTCGTATACATCGCTCAGTTTTCTCTTCACAAGTATGTTAGTTGCCATCATGATCGGCCAAGAAGATTGCATTTTGAGAAAGAAACCTTAAACCAAATATTAGTAAATAAAAAAAAGAGATCAAGAATCTGAGATGTTTCATGTTTGACACATGAAACGACAATACAAATATTAAGACTGTGTAAAACATATAACCCGGAAACAGAATATTATGATTACTTGTAAGGTTCTCTACATTTTCGTTCGTGGGTCTTCCATATTGTTGGTTGGTGCACACTCAGGGTAATGGGGTTGGAGGTGTATTGCATTTTACACTTGAAGATGATATGCAGTCCTTAGCCCTCATTGCTTTAAGTATCAGCGATATTTTGTTTCCTTCAAGAATCTTAAAAAATCCATTTTCGCTCCCTGTAGAATTCTCAACATCTACAACACGTAACATGTCAGTATTAATAATAACGCATCTATCGATACATACAAATTCTACATTGTCACCTTAAATAAGTACTAATAAAAGAGGAAGTATTTGATGAATTGCAGCGCAAAAAAGTCACAACGACTAAAAAAGTTAACTCATGTGTGCAGACGAACTCTACAATTGCATATAGCTAAATATTGGGACCCAAATTTGTCACACTATAAGGCATCACTGAAAGTGTATACTCCATCTAATCAATATATTATAGAATTCAATTTCCCCAAAAATAAATTGCTAAGATGAAATAAACAACATATCAACAGAGAAATCTAAAATTACCTTCATCGTTAGGTGGTAACTCAGGATGCATCGTATACCCTGAACTGAGTCGTTTGTGGTACTGTTGAGTTTCCGTAGCCATTGTTCCATGTTTGCATTTTCTTTTCTTTATAGCCAAAAATGTCACTCTACGTATAACAGTTTGAGAGATCCCTTGTTGTTTCTTGAACCGATAAAGAGTCGTCTCACAAAGCAGTACTATAACCACTAAAAGGTATACTTACAAAACCTGCAAATTTCCAGTGCAAGTAATTGAACGGGGTTGTCCAATAATAGAGCCTTGAACCTAAAGCTTTTGCTAATAAAAGGTTGTAAAAAACAAAAAAATTGAGTGTTGTCTTGTTACCTTAGACCTTTAATTCATCCACACTCCAGTTCCTCCTGTCCATTGCACGATGAGAAAATTAACTTGATTTCTGCATTAGAATTATGTTGGTATAATCCAATACACTCTCAACCGTTATAGTGTATAATATAACAATTACATCTTCTAATAATCGTGCCCATAATCAATTCATCGTGCCTGGCCCCCCTATCATTTCTTCATATGCACCTTTATAAACATCACAAAACCCATAATCACTTCACATATATCTAATCAAATCGGTCATACAATAACACTATAAGTACAATAAAGATAAAAAGGAACATACATGTGATGGTTTAAGAGTTGAAGGGGTTCGCAAAGACTAAGCTAAAACAGTAACTTTAAATAAACTAAATCTCCCAATTCATTTGCAAGCATGTCACATTTGCCTTCGTACTTGAGCGATATTCATTCGCGAACCTACACAAACACGTAATTAGCTTGATAAAATCTAACTTATCCAACCTACATGATCATATATCAAAATGTAGATAACATCAAATTTGGTCCATCTTATTCAACCAGTTAGGTACCCAATCAAATGTTACTCAAGTTTTTTTTTTTTTTTGGGATTTTTTTTAAACCATGGGATATCGTAACAAAGTTTGCATTAACTTTCTGATTGGAATTAGTAAATATATCAATAACATGGATGTTTGATAATTGTTCATAACAAAATATAAGTAAACAAAAAGGTTAAGAACTACATAACTTTGATTTTAAACTACCATCAACAAGAACTATTTGGCGATGGTTTCATATGTAAAACAACATCAATTAGCTAATCATTTGGAGACTTATCATTTGATTAATTGAATAAAAAATAGAACATGATACATCACCTTGATCAATTGAATATAGAACACACAATAATTTTCTTCCCCATCATCATGAATTTCCCTATTGCACCTGAAATTCACATTTAAAATGATTTGAGTGAAATTACAAAAAAAAGACTTTGGTTGATTGGAAAAACAACGTGTTTCTAAAATGATTAGGTGTGTGTGGTTTTAGATTTGATGTGAGGACACCGATTTGTGTTTGGATACATCTGGAAGAGACGGTGGATTTGATAGAAGGGTGTAACTAATTAATACAGATAAGTTAGGGGGAAAAACCTACCTGATGATTTTTTTCGTTTACTATGAATCTATGAAGCATCCAACACATCATGATAACTCATATGCTTTCTAGAAATATTCACATGAAACCACCAAAAAAAAGATTAGAGTATAATTAAAATGATCATTGTTTTGATCTCACTTTGTGGTGGGAAGGGAGTTTGGGGATGAATCGATTATTGGTGTTTTCTTGTTTTTTGGGTAAATATCATTAAGAAACTACAACATTAAATATTAAGGAGGCCTTTGGTTTTTTCAAGAGACTGTTAAGAAGATGATGGGATGCTATGATGAGTTTAGGGATAAAATTATTTTGTTTTGAATCATTAATATAGCCACATTGAATGTGGAAACTGTATTTTATAGTATATGTTATCACGATTCACCCTTATAACACAAGATCCGGAGGCTTGGTAAAATGGAAAAGAAAAGTATCCATATTATTAGAGAGAAAAAGATAAGAGATGGGAAGTTGTGTGTTTTTTTGAGAGAAAACATGTAGGATCCCTAGATCATTCCATAGATTAATCACAAGATCAATAGCACAAAAGATTAAACATTAAAGAACTTTTTGATTGAAAGAAACAAGAGTTGCTACAAACCCTAAAGATGAAAAATATTATGAAGTAGCTAACCTAAAAATGAAAAAAAAGGCTTTATATAGCCCTACAATCAAGACCTAAAGAGGCGTTCTCCCTATAGGCTTTGAATGGGACATTCGTTTTTTTTTCTTTTATTTTATTTTTTTTTTTGTTTATTAGGGCTTTTTCAATAAATGCCCTCAATTACATTAATTTTCATTGTCTTTTCGAGCTAGACTTTTGTCTTGTATCTTCGAGAGTGACCAATGCTTCTTTGTTCGAAGTCCATTTATGTGATCTAACAATCTCCCCTAGAGGAGGTCTTGAGAAGTTGTTTGAAGTTACTCGTGCTTGACTCTTTAGCTCGTTGTTGATAGGTTACTGATTGTTGTTGACTTGGTAATTCAAAATCTTTAAACCTTGATCATGATCTTCATAAACTTGATGTTATGACTTGATTTTGATCCTATGACTTGTTACAGGCTTTACTTCTCTGAATTACTTGTTGGTCTTCTTTCACTTTTGACTTTGCCATACGCTGTCTTTAGTCTCACTTGCCTCATACTTGTGAATCTGAAAGATTTGATGATGTATCTTCTTCCTAATCTCCTTATCGTTTAGCATGAAGAAGACTTTGTTTTTCAGATGATTGTGCGGAAGTTTGTATGTAAACTTCTCATGATTTTCTTAGCTATGTGAGTAGGAATATGAGCAATGTCTTGCTTCGATACTTTGAGTCGTTTCATTCTCTATGATAGAACTCAATTTTAGTCACCAACAAAAACATTTTGTTATGTAAAATCCACTTAATGTGTTCTAGAAAAACATTTTGTGAACACACAAAGGTTTTATATTTTGAAGGGACCGAGTATAGACGATACTCAATCTGGTCGGTTACATTAACCTCTGATTCCGTGAGGATCAATGATTACAGTATGAATACTGCACCTGTGATCAGACAGATTCATTATTAAAATGAACCTTCTTGACTGGGTTTCGGAACGTGAAGCTAGTTCCTCTAATGCCTAAGGATCAGATTTCCCTTAATTGTTCGCCGTTCTCTAGACCAGATGTCCGAAGACTAACACACTATAAGTATTTCTACTAATAGAATGGTAAAGAGTGAGTCAGTACAGTTACTATCTGCTGACTATACCGTATAATTCCTTTTTTTTCAGCGTTTTACTTCTTAATACAATTAAGTACCGTAGAAGGCCTGTGGCAAAAATGATTTGAAAAACATTCGATGTGCTTATAAAATTTGTTTGAGGCACAAACGAAAGTTTAAATCAGAATGCTTCTGATGATGTTTTGAAATATATCCTGAAAGATATGAAGTGCCTTGGGAAATCCAAAACTTGTCAAGTTTACATTTATGGAAATACAACTTCACTAGTGGGCGCAGTTCCGAAGACCAGGTAATGAGCATTTCACATTACGGAATTACCTTGGTGGTTAACAAACATCTTTTCTCAGCTATTCCATAGGATCACTTTCACGAACATGAAACAAATAGATTCTTTGTCTTTTATCAAGATACGGGTGTATAACACAAAACTTTTGGTACCTTGATTTTTGATCATATTAACACTTTTGCCTCCCATACCATGTGCGTCGTTAATCGGAAAGTATGTTTAGCACATGCATGGTTAGAGACTTCGGCATTTTAGAATCAATGGATCCTTTATTATCTTTTTACATGTTTAAGTCACATTTTCTTCACCCGTCAGATGTATGAAACTTGTGAATGGTTTTGAATCTAGAATGGACGTAAAATGTATCCAATCATCCCATCAAAGTATGAGGTGAGGTGTAAATAGCACAAATATCAAGTGTGCAATTGAATACCATGACCTTCAGAATACCAGACAGGAATGATACTGCAATCTGTCTTGAACTTGTAAGCGGTTGGTCGTGTCAATCTTTCTGCAATAGATTATCAAGCAATAAGGACGTCCTTTTGACCTGCAACAACTGTAAGAAATACTGACTTCTCCCCCTCAAACAATGACCCGTGTCAATGTTTGATTTGGATTTAACCGAATTTGTTGATAAAACAAGTTGTTTATGAAAAAAAAGGTTCGGGGCTTAGACAACTTCTTGTCTGTATAGAAATAATGCACTGAAACGTACACTAAATCTCTGGGAAAAGACCGGGTTACAGTCTGAAATAACTGCAAGCCATTTTTATTTTTATTTTTTTTATTTAAATATATACAATGATACAATGCGTTAGCATTCAAAAATACCAGATATCCCCTTGGAACCAGCCTTTCGATCACTAAGTTTGCAATCAGGGAACCTAGAGATCATAGTAACTTTGGAACTAGAACTAACACTCGGGGTAAGTTCTAAAGGCTCAACAATGGGTTCCATTATCCTAGTTAAAGGACAGTTATCATACAACGCGAAATGTCGTCCAGTAGGTTTCCACTGAGGCTTAACACTACCAACAACCTTTCAGTTGGTCTACAAGTTTTTAGTAGTGGTTCACATTATGATTTTCTGGTTGCTTCCAAACCTTCTTAGTATGGGATCTGGCACACTAGTTTGGCATGAGGGGTTTTGTATTCTCAGACTTAAAGAACGAATCACAAACTGATTATGATCAACAAACATTCAACTTCCTATTGTGATCTGCTGCTTCCCGCGTTCACACTCGTACTGGGCAAAAAATTACGATGTTTCCGAGTGTGGATCTTTGGCATAGGTTTTGCGAGATTCAGATTGGCAGTTGGTTCTGGTAGACGTTCATAGGACCTTAGGCTCTTGTTTTGTTTTGCACTTGTGGTTTCTGTGTGGGTCTATTTGAAGTCCTGGGGGGTTCTTGAAAAGTAACTTGCTTTTTCTTAGGTAACGGGGTTGATTTGACCCAGTTAGCACGTTTGGGTGGTGGAATATACTTATATTCCTAAGTTGTACATTCCAGGAGCAAGCACTTTGGGTGTCTCAGAGTTGAAGGTCACTACTTGTTTACAGTCACTTGCGCTTTTAGTTGGTATTTTCAGAAGCTAAGGCACTATGCTTTTTTCAGTTTGTAACGCAGTACGTGAAGTGAGTATTCTACCTGTGACAGTTATTACAATAACGTCTTTTTAGACTCACGTTTTTACCTTAAGGACATCTAGCTGAATCCTATAAGGGAGTAATCGTTATCCTTTCAACTAAATTTTGTCAGTTGCTAAGGCCTGTTGGTCAAACTACTACCTCAGTGGAACCTACAATCAAACACCTTCATGATGTTGAATTGAGCAATCTTAAATTCACTGGATAGTGGTCCTCATTCCCTTGAAGCAGTTTTCTTAACTTGTTAATTTAAAATTGCAATTGGTTGGCGACTAGAATGTGTCTATGCACGGTTTATAGTTTTGAAATTTTAAGTTGTAATCACTATGGGTACTTTTGTAAATGAGAGTTACGTTTCTCAGAATCAATAACCTTCTTTTGTTGTGTTAAAACTTTACAGCTTCAAGTTCAAGTACTTTACTGTGTCTCCCTATCGCAATGCAGATCTAAGATCCTTCGCAAAGGCAATTTGGAAACTAGGGGGTCACAACAATATCGGACAAGTATGTCACAATTAGAGCAAGATATCGTTTTTCTAATCACTTCAGCAATAAGCAGTCATTTTTTATAAAAGATTTTTCTTCTCTTTGGACAGGTTCTTGTTATAAGAACACATCGTTTCATATCCGCATCAAGTCATCAAAAATTGTTCATATTCTTTTACTTCTCTTGAAAATTGTTTCATTAGCTAGATTCTATGTGTTTTTTTGAGAATGTTCATTAAAAATGGTACAAGTTGTTGTTCAACAAACTGTTTGGCATAATTCAAACACCATTCGGAAACATATAGTGGTTTTTGTGTTGTTCGTTTCATTTATGATCCTTCAAATGATGGAAAACAGCATTACCTTTTGAAGATGAAATAGAACCTTGATTGGAGTGGCGAATTGTTGAACAAAAGGTAGTAAACAGGTGTGGCCAGGGTTACTTGCATTTTATAGCATTTCATGGCGGAAAGACCATACACCTGTTCGTAGGACAGTTTCGTCTGAGGAACGACTTATCGGCATTAAGCTTGTCATAGCATTAGAAAGTTTTTGCGGGTCTTAACATGTCCTGGTTTTTTCATTCATTCTTTTTTCATGTCCTAACCATTGGTGTACAAGACATCCATCATTATCCCATATTGCGACAGATGGTGGCGGGATGCAAAAAGGGTATCAGATGTAACAAGACAGGTTGAGCTCGCTTGGCTATATAACCAAGACCTGGGTTACGGGTACCTAGGAGGTCCTTGTGCAAGTCAGCGGTTGCGGCTTTAGGTTTCTTAGAAAGCATAGGAATAGTTTGTGTTGGCATGTTAAATCTTTGCAATATATCTCTTGCAACTTTGTTAGCATTCTTTAAACAAACTATTTCATCTAGATAACTATCTGCTAGATCCTTTTTCTCAGATAAAATCTTTTCCTTTTCAGATTGTAAAAATGCAATTGATTTTTCTTTTCCTGAAAGAGTGGATTTAAGCAAATCGTTTTCTTGCACAAGCTCAGCGTTACGCATATTACGCTGAATCACTAGGGCTTGTTCCTGTCTAACTTTGTTTTCAAGATCAAGTTTGACCTTGTGGGTATCTAGACGACATATTTCTTGCTTGCATTGAAGAAGCTCATTTTTTAAGGTCTCGATTTCCAAACATTTTTCTTGGTTAACCTTAGCATGTCCGTCTAGTTGGGTTTGCAAGTCAGTTAAGATGGCAATCATAGAAACTTTATCAGATGTGTCAGCAGATACCTCAGTTGGAACATTTTGGGCTTCGGTGTCAAGAAGATACTGATGATACGGGATCGTATTGTCATCAATCTCAGTCTCAGCATCGGAGTCTAAATGTTCTTCCTGGTGCATCTCCTGACTCAACTGATAATCCACATTATCAAAGATTTGATTGTCATTGGAGTGTACCTCATTGACTTGACTGTTGGTGGCACTGGTGGATGACAAGTTGGCCATGAAAGCGGCAGCAGCATTGGGGCCTTCATCCACGTCTGAGTCATATGCATCCTCATGATTGGCTTGAAACATGTTTGTTGTAGTCATTGCCAGAGGTTGATCATATGTTTCTTCATTTGTTGCCATTGAATAACGTTGTTTATGAATGATCTGATCTTAAGTGATTGTTGATTGGTGATTTGGTTTGAAGTTTATGATTTTCGGGTAAATTTTGAAACAGTAAAATGCTGTTTTGAGGGCCTAAATGACTCCGAATGGCCAAAAAATGACAGGGCTCTTACTCAAAGAGGAAGAGTCTTGACCGTTGGGCCGTTTCCGAGCTTGTATAAAAATTTCAGAACAATCCGACACAAAAATTATTTTTGCGGCAAATCAAGCAAAACGCAACGTAGCTTGATCAAAACGCAATGGATTGTCAAAACGCAATGGATTGTCAAAACGCAACAAACTTTGTTGTCAAAACGCAATGATACTTGTTGTCAAAACGCAATGATATCTTCCTCAAAACGCAATGAAATTTTTCTCAAAACGCAATGAAATTTTTCTCAAAACGCAATGAAAGTTTTGCTCAAAACGCAATGACACTTGAAGTCAAAACGCAATGGACTTTTCTTGTCAAAACGCAATGCTTGAAAATTTTTGGCAGCGTAGCGTTTTAGTCAAAACGCAATAGAAATCTTCAAAACGCAACCTGTATGCTCAAAACGCAATCTGTATGCTCAAAACGCAACATGAATATTCTCAAAACGCAACATGAATATGCTCAAAACGCAATATGAAGATCCTCAAAACGCAACAAAGAAAAATTCTTCTTCTTGCTTTTCTGCTTTATTTTAAATCACTTCGAACCCAAACACAAACAAACCACGTCTCTTTTTTGATTAATTCGAACGAAAGGATGAACAATAACAATCACGAAACGAATTTTTTCTTAATTTTCGAATCTACCTTAACCCTTTTTTTTTTTAAAATTCGGTTCAAAAAAAACAAAACAAAAAACAATCACTTTTGGCTCTTGATACCAATTGTAGGATCCCTAGATCATTCCATGGATTAAGCACAAGATCAATGGCACAAAAGATTAAACATTAAGAACTTTTTATTGAAAGAAACAAAGAGAGGCTACAAACCCTTAAGATGAAAAAATATAAAATGGAGAAGCTATCCTAAAAAAGAAGAAAAGAAAGGCTTTATATACCCTTACAATGAGGCCTTTGGGCTTTGATGGGCTTTTTCAATAAATGCCCAATTACATTAATATTACACGCTTAAACGAGCTAGACTTTTGTCTTGTATCTTCGAGTGACCGAAGCTTCTTTGTTTGGGTCCATTTATGTGAACCTAACATATCCTAATCGTGCCCTCACTCTAAACCATATTAACACAACCCGAACATCTTTATTCTCTTGGAGTGGTGACGACCACGGCTGTGCCGAGATGGCAGCGGCTGTGGTGACAAAATGGCGGTGGGGAGGTTGTCGAAGTGGTGTGGTGGTTGTGCCATGGAGTGGCGGCTGTGATGATGTTGGTTACGATGGTGGCAGCAGGTGGTGGAAAGGAGATGATGACGGTGGTGATCTGATGGTGATGACGTGATGAAGGTGGTGGCTGGTGGATCTGAGTGGTGAGAAGGAGTAGATGGTGGTGGTGCGTGGAGATGTCGAGGGTGGTGACGATGGTGACGAAGAGAGAGTAGTGGTGTCGGCTGTTGGTGGCAACCATGGTGGAGGTGGCGTGGAGGCAGCGGGGATGAAGGTGGTGTTGTGGGGCTGTGAGATGGCGATGATGATGATGAGGTGGTTGTCGTTTGATGGTGACGAAGTGATGGTGGAGATGATGTGGTGGATGTGGTGGTGATGTTGATGTCGTGGAGGTGACGGGGGTGATGGTGTCGGGCGACTGGTGGTGTGGCAGCGACGGTGGATGGCCGGAATCCGGCCGAAAAAGATGGGAGGCGCCGAAAATGTTTAAAGAGGGAGAAGAAATGAATATATGTGAGATGGGGGCTAGGTTTATGAGATGAAACTCTAATTAGTTTCTTATATATATACTTAAAAGTTATAAAATAAAGTGTAAGGTGTTTAATACTTGAGGGGTGATGGTGTAAATATTACCACAAGGAAGTGTTAACCATAATCCATCTTTGAATTCAAGATTCAAAACAAACAAACAAATAATCAAAAACCTAAAAAACCTCGTTTTTTTCGAAATCAATAGAAAAAAATAAAATACCAAAACCAAATCATTTCATCATCTGTAGGTCTTGATACCAATGTAGGTTCAATGATCTTGCATACGAATCTTAACAATGAAGTGGCAGAATCAAGATGGCATATAAAATTAAAGAACTTATTGAGAGATTGAAAGAAAATTAAGAGTTTGCTACACACCCTTAAAGGAAAAAATGACTAGCTTTATAGTCTCTAAAAAATGTCTAAACCTAATTTTTGGGACTTATACTAGGTGTTTATTTTTGTATATATCTAATGAAGGTTTTGCACATTCAAGCGCTTTTGTGGATTTTTAAGGCTTTCCGCGCTTTGTTAGCCCTATTTTCATTAAATAAAACATAATTAATTAACCAACTATACGAGCTAGGACGTTTTGTCTTATGTATCTTCGATGTGACGAAGCTTCTTTGTTCGGGTCACTTATTTATGTGATCCTAACTATCTCCCCTAGATTGAGGTCATGCTAAGTTGTTTGTAGCTCACTCTTGCTTGTTTTTTTAGCTCGTTGTTGCATAGGGTACTTCACTTGTTGTGCTTTTGGTAATTCCATCTTTAATACCTAGATCATTGATCTTCAGAACTTGATGTGATGACTTGGTCTTGGATTGTTTGACTTGTTATAAAGCTTTTCTTCTTTGAAGTACTTTGTGTTCTGTCTTTCGCTTTAACTTTTCATACGCTGATCCTTTAGCTCACATGCTCATATATTTGGAACTTGGAAAAGCTTTGATGAATGTATCTTCTTTAATCTCAGTTAACGATTAGAATTTGAAGAAGACATTGATTTTCAGGATTGTGCGGATTGGCTTTGTATGTAAAATTTCTTGTTTTCTTCATGATATCTGAGTAATGGATATGAGCATGCTTGTATCGGATACTGTGTCGTCATTCGCTATGATAGAACATTTAGTCACCAACAAAAATTTTTTGTGATGTAAAAATCCACTTAAATGTGTTACAAAATAATACATTTTGTAGACACACAAAGGTTTTATATTTTGAAAGGACACGAGTCATAGACGATACTGTGATCCTGAGTTAGCGGGTTACATTAACCTCTGATTAGTGAGGATCAATGTTTTACTGTATGAATTCTGCACCTCGTTGATCAGATAGATTCATTAAAAAAAAACCTCTTGACAGGGTTTCCGGGCACAAGTGAAAGCTAGTTCATCTATACCTAAGTATTACCGTTCTAATGTTCGCCGTTCTCTAGACCAGATGTCCGAAGACTAACACTCTTATTAGTATTTCTACTTATAGAATGGTATAGAGTGAGGTCAGATTAAGTTCACTATTGCTGACTATACGTTACTATTCCTTTTTCAGCCATTTTTTCTTTATTAAACGAAAAAGTGTCAAATCAAAACAAGCACAGATATAATTATCATTTAGGAGACATAAAGAAAAAAAATTATTTAGTTCGATAACGCCCCATTTTGACCCTTATTCGATATAATAGCTAAAAATATATTTTCAATGTGACCCGCCATGCTTGGTATTTATTTTCACGATATGTACAAAGCTTAAGAACGGGAAGCACACAAACTGGCTTGACTCTAAGAGATAATAATCATCATCCTCGATTTTCACTAACCTCATTCCGAGCATTAAATGAAATTCATTGTTATATATAAGTAATTAGATTGACACTACCCCATAATGCAATTGTGTAAGGCTGAAGCCAAACATTTTCGCTTCCATTATTCCTATTTTCCTTATTTTTTTCGTTGTTTTTGAAATGGCGAAACGCTTTATTTTTTATAGGTTAAGTACTTATTTTTGCTAAGTTTTTCGGTTTTAACATTTTTTAATTTAAAAGTCCTTTTTACAAAACCCTTATTGATGAAAACAAAATGAAACTTTCATATGTGATATCCTAAAATAGCCACCTTGTAGAAACTAGAAGGGGGGTTGAATAGTTTTTACCGTTTTAAAATTAAAACTTTGTTTGTTCAGACTTATGTGTATAAAGAGGATATAAACAAGGGTATATGGATAGCGATGCTATAAGATAAATATATCAAAAATACGAAAATGAAGAAAGTAAGATAGAAAGATCAAAACCGATTTTTGGACACATCTGATTATTGTGTGGTTCGGCTACGAAGCTCCTTTTCGCCCTACTCCATACCCAGCTACCCAACTTAAGAGTTTTCTTCAGTATGTCAATTAGCTCCCTTGTAGGCGGAGAAAATCCGTCACGTTGCTTATTTTTTTCCGATACTGAAGCTAAAATGTCGAGTTCTACTTCGAGATAGAACCAATCTAACACACTATGTATTTTGAGGCCTAAATACTAACCTATCATACACATATGATACACACAACACACAACACAAGATATACAAGATGAATGATTATCACAAACGTGATGACAACAACCTAAACTATTAAACACTTGAAGCTTGAAGTCTTCTTGAGTGTTCTTCACTAAAGAGTGGAATGATTTGATCACTTGTAATGGATTATATAACAAGTATAATGATCAAAGAATATATAAACGATAAAATATATGTGAGCAAAATATTTTTCAAGAGTTGTTTAAAATAAAAGAATGAGGTTTGGTATTTATAGGCAACCTTTTCACATGGTGTCATTCTCTTTGTACAAGTTTTTTCAAATTCCGTAAAAAGTTGTGTGAGAGTATAAAGATTAATTTTCACTTGAATTTTTGTTGGAAGAACCCTGGGGATGAGGTTGGCAGGTGTATTGGGTGGATACACCATCAATGTTGAAATTGGTCTCAGAACTGAGGTTAACTATTTATTGATATCTTGGAATCAAAATATCTGTTCTAAGGTTAAATGTCTCTGTGGTGTAAAAGTTGCAAGATAATTCTCTTTTGAGTAATTTGGGGTGCAAACTTAACTTTATTTACAACACACAAAGGGCTTTTTACTTTCTTAAGCATTCTTTTCCTCATTGTCTTGCTACGTGCTCTATTCCATTGTAGTTATAACACTTAATCGGCTTTGCTTGACCAGGATTTGCATTGCCTACGTTGTTCTAAACTCCCCCATTTCCAGCTCTAACTGCTCCCCTAGCATTATTCCCTTGAACTCTATTCTGTCTACCCTAAACATTCTGAACCACCACCCTACCATTCTAAACTGTGGCTTGGTTCCTTATGTTAGATGAAGTTTAGAGTTGATTGTTTGTTTGAAGAAGTTGTGCTTTGTATGATTGGGAGAGTAGAGCAAGTGTGTTAGTTAATGTTTCAATAAAGTTATCAGTTGGCATAAGTCCTAAATCAAGTTGTGTGTTATCAACATGTTGTGGTTGATATGTAGATTAGGGAAAACTGGATGATTGTGGTGGATAATGCTAAAATAAAGCATTGGACACTAAGGCAAGAGGGTCAGCAGTAAGTGGAGAGAACCTTTCCAACATCATCTTGTTCTCATTTGCATGTGCCTCATGTTGCTTCAAGTAGGCATACAACTGATCATTGTTGGATGTTTTCAAGCCTCTTTTTAGCTTGACTGCAGTCACAAATCTACCCCATTCATGCAACATGTTGTTCACAAACTTTCAGTTAAGCTGCATTTTGGGCATTGTCATCTTAATGTTTCTCATGTCATTAATAAGCTTTGTGAACTTGACATAGTATTCCTGAATGGTTTCTCCTTTGTTCTGACGGAAGTGTTCAAAGTCATCGTATAACTGTGATTTTTGTTCATTTTTTGTTAACTCAGAACCTTCCAGGAGGATCTTCACATTATCCTAAATGTCTTTGGCATTAGTGTAATGATTGATGAGTGTGTAGATGTCTTTTGGTAAACCTTGAAGTAAGATATTTGTTGCACGAATGTTAGCTTTATACCTGTCCTTTTCTTCTGATGTAAGGTCTGCAAAGACTCTATCTTGTTCTAGATTTAGATGAAGTACACCTTCAGCGAGTGTTTCTCTTAACTTTCCCATCTTAAATGGACCTTCATCAATCGACTTGAGTATGTTTTCCCCATTGTCTTTTCCCCGACAATACAAACAAATGCTTTGTTGCCAAGACTCAAAATTAGTCGTATCAAGCATTGGTGGGTATGTATTCGAACCGGCACACTAGATATCTTCAGAGATACTAGCCATCTTAAATGATTGGGAAATGATATGATTTGATCGATCAATGATTAGTGAGTGTATGTTAAAAGTGGTGAAGTTAAATTAAATGTGTTAATCCCAATTGAATAGATCTTGCTCAGCTTGTTTAAAGCTTAGTTGTATTGAATAAATCCAAGACAACTATGATAGAAACTTTGATTGAGAATATCAAAGACTATGCGGAATCTAGTCTATGATACTAAGAAGAACAAACAATGAAACAGTAATATGATATCACAAACAGTTTAACCAAACTTTCTGCTTCAATATATCATACGAATACTCTTAATAGTATTAGGGTTTACAACCTTGAAGCTATAAAGATATCAATTCAAAAGATATCTAAACCTATGACCTACGTCCTCCTTTTATACACCAAGGAGTCATAGTCAACATAAAATCCTTTCTATGTATATCTATGATCTTTTCCTAAGATAACAAATAAAAAGATATACACAATCTTTTCCAAATATACATCATACATATCATATACAGCTGTAATCTTCTCAACAACTTTATCTTGAAGCACTCTTTATCCTTGCAGCAGTTGTAACTCTTCAGCAGTTGTAACTTTCATCAGCAGCATCAACTTCAAACACTAGCAGTAGTAACTTATACACCAGCAGCATTAACTGTGTACAAGCAGTAGTAACTACTTAGAATATTTTCATCAATATTCATTAGCAGTACTAACTTTACTCTAGCAGTACTAAGTTACTCTAGCAGTACTAACATATACTAGCAGTAGTAACCAGCAGTACTAAGTTACATTAGCAGTACTAAGTTACACTAACAGTAGTAATATACTCTAGCAGTAGTAACTAGCAGTATTAACTACTTAGCTTATTTTTCATCAAGATTACTGAACAACACTAAGTTTAGCTTAGCAGTGGTAACTCTAACCTTGACAGTATTAACTTTAAGCTTGATCAGTATAAACTTTAAGCTTGAGCTTGAGCAGCAGCAACTTCAACAACATCTAGAAGTCTTTGAATCCTAAGAATCCTCCCCTAAACTTGAAATTCTTCTTCAAAATTACAAGTTTCTTCATTCAAAGCATAATAATCACCAAGAGGATGCTTCTAAACACTTCATTGATTTTTCAGTTGTTTAGTAATGAGCTTAAGAAGCTGATAACATAATTCATTCCAATGGTCAATCTGTAGCTTCTTATTTAACATATCAGTGATAGTGGCAGGTGTCAGGGGATGCTTCTTCTCCATCAGCATATAGACTTGCAGATTGTCAAACCTCACAAAGTGTACTCTACATGAGTTAAATAATTTCCAAATCAACACTTTGCCTTCTCTTAGATCTTTCCACACTGCATTTTCTATATTAGATTCAAACATGACTTTTAGATCACCTCATAGCACTCTCTCATACCCTTCTATTGGCCTTGTATCTCCATGTTTTGAGGGGCCAGGTGTTTGTGCATTATCGCTACCTTCTATTAGTTTCCGCGGATTGCGGTCTCTGTCTAAATGGTGCACTATTAAGGCATGCCCGCGAGACTAGCACACGTGTTATATGGGAATGTAAGAACTGATGGCGGAAGGGGTGGAGATGGCGCGATTTTAGATACTTGTATGTTAACGGTTGTTGTCGGTATCTTCACTTATTAATGCGGTGGGTGTAAGATCAGAGCGTGAGGAGGGGTGACTAGAGGTAAGATGTGGTCCAAAGGAATAGCAGGTACAACTACTTCCTCTTCATCAGGAGAGTAACGGATGTCCACTAGACATTCTAAGCTCACCAATCCTTGTCACGACGATGCAGACTTTTTGCTTCGTTACAAAGCTTCTGATCTTTAACCATCACCTGCTCTCTTTGAGCTACCTTAAACCTTTTCAGCATCCATATCTACAAATGTATTCACTCTCTTCATGGCTTGGTCAAACAACTTCTAAATTTCATCAAAACTTTTATTCTTTAACTGATTTGACTTCCATCCAGCCATATCTTTGGATATGTAGACATAGTTTTTCTCTTTTGTGCCTTGGTTTGAGGTTTGCTCCTTTGCTCCTTTGCTCTTTTTTACTTACAAGTCTTCTTCACTTTCTTCCAAGTTGAACAAACAATTTAGCTTTCTCTGCATCTGTCAACTCTTCTTGTTCTTATTGTTGAAGCCTCTGAGCCAATTCATAGTCAGCATCAATTTTGGACAAAGTTTATTTTTGAGCAAATTGAGATACGGTGTTGTGTTTTTGGCAATTGGAATGTGTTATACATACTATTAGGGGTATGTGATATAATTTTCGGAGTCGACGTCCAAGTTTTGAGTGAATGGTGCAACTTGTCGTGAATTTCCTAATGGAATTTCAATGTAGTCGATCCTACTAGGAGTGTGTTATCTTTTAGCATAAGTTTGACCATTATTAATAACACAATCATTTATGAACATTTAGACTTAACAAAGCATCGTCAACACAAGTGTGAGTTGCAATTCGATGATTTTTCTTTTCGTCCTTTTCAATCGATTTTGTAACTTTCATGTATTGACTATACATGTAGATTTTGAAGATATCTATGGTCATTTTATTGATATTTTCATTATCTAGTAAAATTCTAATCTTGATTATGTTCATGATCGGAAGTTTTGTTATAACACCCCGTGTTTTAGGTCATTGTATGACGTTGATAAAGTCACCATTTATTTTTAGTGTTGTACGCGTTTGTTTTTAATCGAAATCGTTAAGTTAAATCGCGTAAGCTAAAAATGATCAGTTAACGTAAACGGGCATCAAGCAATTAATTGTTTACGTCAAGCAAGGGTTAAGTAATTATTTTGAGAATAATTAGTAACATTGCACCAGTTATTTTTATCGGATACGTAAAAGCGTTTACGTTTCGCGATAAATGACAATTAGGTATTCCCGAAACCGTAAAAATTAATCTACGATTCAACGAATACCTATGTTTATATACAATGATCAAAGTTTATAAAACTTTACCCATATGCATATATGTACATGTCCCATATATATATACAAAACAAACAAGTATACACCTTAATAAAAACTACACATTACATACTTTCAATTTTTCACCAACAAATGCAAGTAACATTTCTTATTATCAAAAGAAAGTAGCTAGTCAATCACAAGCCTTGAATTAATGGGATGTTCTACATATTAGGGGACAAAAGAACACTTCCATTAACTAAGAACAAGGTACTAGCAAGAGTTAGTAAGGTAGTGACTATGTAGTTTTGGACAACTATCCACCCCCTTTTTATAGATCTTTGCCCCCCCCACTTGACACTTGACCACTTTGGTCGTGGTTAATTAAAATCTAAGAGGTACATAATAAGACGTGCACGCTGGAAGATAGAAACACACAAGTCATTTCCTTGATACAATTCACAAATTATCTCTCCCTTTTCTCCCTTGTAAGCTACGGCTCACCCCTAATTCAATACACAAACCATACAAAATTTTTGTACAACTCTTACACACATTCACACATCATTCCTATGATAATCTAAGGTGTTTGCAATGATTGGTTAAGCATTTACAAGTGATTAAGCAAAGAAAAGGAAGCTAGGGTTTACTTGGGAAAATTAGGGTTTTCAATTTATATTTTCAAGCAAAGGGTTTATATCACAAGGGTGTGATTGTTCTCCTTTTCACTACTCATTAATACAAGTTTATCTACAACCCTAATCATTTCATAATTATGATTTTATGTGTTTATATGTTCTATTTAGCAAAATCACCATTAGGATTTTTTTAAACATGTTAAATGGATAACTTACTTGTGATTATGATTTTTAACACTTCATATGATATGTGATTGGTAATATCATGGAATAATGAGATTATAAGTGTGGTAACATATTTGTGAAAGTATAAAAAGTATGTACATAAACTTGTAATTAAGAGAAATTAAGAAAGTTATGATTTCATGTGATAAATGGACTTGTTGATCTTGATGATCTTGGACAAAATATGGATCTTGGACTATATTATATATATGACATATGATGTTAAGAGTTATAAAGGACTTGTGGAAATTATATAAAGTGGAAAAGTATATAAACCAAGTTTATATAATTAAGTATGTAAAAGATTATATAGGGGTTGTTTTGGCACGAAATCCAAGGCATGGATTTTATGATTTATAAAAATAGTACGCCTCATGACGATTCCAAAATGATAAGAAACTCGAAAAACCGATTTATAACGAAGATGATACGCTAGTTACGAGTTTATGACGATAAACACTTTTATAAAACTATTTTTATAAAAATTACTATTCACCACAAAAACTTAATCTTTTAAAACATCAATAAATTGATAATACTTTTAATTACGAGAACGTGCTGGCAAGAATCGCTAAAAATGGAGCTATAACGAATAGAATATACGACATTTACGGGTTTTACGCTAACTAAAACGTAAAAATAAGTTTATAGCTCTAATGAATAGTAAAAACACTATTCGCCATAGAATGTTGAAAACTTAAAACTGTAATAATTTGATCACTCGTCTTAATACGAAAGCGTGGACGTAAGAAACGCGAGAAAGAGACTTAAAACGATAAAGTTAGGTCATTTTTGCTAAAGGCGTATTTATAAACATTTTTACTTTATAAATATGATTTCACGAAAATGATTAGATGTTGATGAAGCTATATAGAATTATATGTGGTTATCAAAGTACTATATTACTAGGGAGTTTCATAATGAGGCCTCTTCGGGGTGGCGTATCGACAAGTTGTTGGATTTACGATTTAAAGTGTCCTAGCTCCTCATACGTCACTACACGACCTCTTAATTATGATAGCCCGAACGATAGTATGCTGTAACTAACATAGGATTATATATGATGTAGTTAATCAAAGTACTTGGTACTTATTCGACCTATAAATATATAGGTTGCATTCGGACGATTTAGTGACGCGTTTTCACTTGTGAAGTATATTATCAAATCACTCACTCAAGGTGAGTTCGTAGCCCCGCATTTTACAGTTTTATTGATTTACAAGTTTTGGGGTGGAAACATGCTTTGTTTTATAAATTGGACGCAAGTGATTGTTTTATATTGATTACGTATTTGCCTAAGTAGCGATAACCCTTCTGAGCCTACTTATCATGAACTGTTAATTTCTGGTTTGAAAGCCCGAATGGTAGTAGATAGATCTATTTGGGATTGACCTCCCCGTTCGGGTGACTAGCTATCACCAGAAATAAACGTAGACCATGTCGGATTTGGATGTTGCGGGTTACAACATCGGTTTGGGCAGAACTGCTAAAATAGCGATAATATATGTCGAGCTTCAGTGTCATGAGCTTAGTGCAATAGTAATATGGTTTCGTGATGTCTGCATGTGTTGCATTATCACAGAGAAAGTCTTACGGTCCTGTATAATTTATTAATATAAACCTATGAATTCACCAACATTTTTGTTGACGTTTTAAGCAATGTTTTTAGGAGATCGATAGGCACAAGGTGCCAGGGATACATTGGTGTCAATGTCATGCTTAAATATTTGAATGCATTATATTTTGGAAATATATGTCAGGATGGGAAATCTTTTGTAATGTTGAATAATGAACAAGTAAAGCTATATGCTTTTGTATCAAGTCTTTTATTAAATCCAATGTATCAGTTTAAACAACTTTTATTGTCGTTCTTATATATCTTGTGCTATTGATATATGACGTAACATGCCCCGGACCCTTATTCTGTTGCGACCCATTTAGGGGGTGTTACAATTATTATTCATCCCCTAAGCTCCATGAACCAATGTTATGTCTGTATCTTTATCAATGTCATCAATCTTCCTCCCCTGTTTGGATGCATCCTATTGATCACCCAAAATAGCTTCATCTTTAGAGGAAACTTCTCTTGCAGACAGACCAACTTTGTATAATCTTTTCAGCTTGTGAGTTCTTGTCTTATATTTTTTTCTCTAGTTTCTTGACCTTCCTCTCCAAACTTCCAATCCTTATTTGCTGTGAGGTCTTGGTATTCTCTAACGGACATCACTAGTACATAGCCTATGTGCGTCGGAACGGGCCATGACTAACCCAAGCATACCTTAGCGCGTGTGAAAACTTGCGAGGCGTTAGCAACAGACCAACTTGGGGGGTTTGGAGTGATAGCAGTTTGATCTGAGCTTCTTTGCATTGCGACTAAATCGTATACAGAGTTCTCAAGGCTACTCATTGCGAGATTGTGTACGCGTTGAGAGCCTTGAATCACATCTTGTCTCACATAACTTTCCTACCAACACTATTACATTATTGTCGATGGGGGGACAGGGACTTTATTGAATTTTGTCTGGCGGTAGAATTCAACGGGAACGGGTCTTTGGTACTATAAGAAATTATGTGTTCATCTATAATTCAAGAACTCTTGTTTGTAAATTGGTACACAAAATCATCAATTCCTTTAGTTTCAGTCTATCCTCACCACTGAGTGGATCATTGGATTGTTTTGTCACTCTTTCAATAAGAACATCCTCATCAGCAACCATATTAGGTTCACTAGGTTGAGAAACCTCAGTGTCCCTCCTTATAGGCTTCGTAACTCTTTGTTGTTGTGGTTGTAATGGGTGAACTCATGTTGTTGGTTGATTTGGGGTTGGTATTGGTGTAGATGTTGTTGGTGTTGATGTGGTTGGTGTTATATGTGTTGGAGTGATGGTGGGTGGTGGTGTTTGAGTTTGCACTACCATTGATGGAAACAATGGTGTGACATTTCTAGAGAAATCCTTCCTAACCCTCTTCATATTTCCAAAAATTTTCTTAGTGTGGCAGGGGACAATGTATTTTCTCTTATGGCTTGGCAACCCCTCCACTTAATGATTCACAAATAATTGGACAAACCTTAGATACATTAGAAATTTAACAGCTTTAGGATCAAGGTTTCTTAGCATACCTTCCAAAATGTATTTTGAGAAGTTAAACTTCTAGTTGGTAGCTAGATAGATAATTGCTGATGCCACAATGCTACTAAATTCATTCCAAGTAGTTGTTTTAGCACTGAGGCATTGCAGAATTATACGAATCATGAATTTCCATTGGGGACTAAATAAAGCTTTGTAGAATGTCAGCTTCTGAGAAGATTTTTCATACCCTATTCGTGCAATCTCTTCAAAAATTGTAGCAGTAGGCAAGCACTCTACTCCTCCTTCAATAGCAAGGTGAAGGACACTCCTTATTGTTGCTTCAGAGACTACTACCTTCTTCCCATCAATTAGGGCATGAATCTGCGCATCCTTATTGACCTTCTTGACTACTCTAGTAGACCAAAATTATTCAACACATAATACAAAGATTGTGGGGTTTATAGTTAAAGCATATTTGATTGAACTAGCATTCAGAAAATCAATAATTTCTTCAAACCCCTCTGATTCAGCGGGTTTCTCTAAGAAAGCAACCATGTTGTGAGTTTCGGCGAATTTGAGAGTCAACATTGTTGAGTTTTGATGATGAATGTTGAAATTGAGTTAGGGTTTTTGTTTAGAGAGTATATGAATGATTGAAATCGATTGAATGAGTAAGTGAAACCCTTAATTGAATGATTTATGTACAGACTCTCAACAGCATTTACCCAGTAGTAGTAAGTTAAGCCTAACAGCATTAACTTTCACCAGAAATAGAAAGTGTATGCCTAACAGCATTAACTCGGCAGTAGTAAGTTAAGCCTAATAGCAGTAACTTTCATCAACAGTAGTAAGTTTATGCTTAGCAGCATTAACTTGCAGCAGTAGTAGAAACTTCAATTTCATTCCAATCAGCTTTTCCATCATCAAATTAACATTTTGACTCACAAAAACTCTCTTTCTTTTTTTGATTTCTCATAATTCTTTTTGCTCACTTATCGCTCTCTGTTTTTATTTTACAACTCACCACATCTCTTAATTCTTTTTCTCACCAAATCACTCATTTCTATTTTTATTCCACACATCTCTCTTTCTGTTTTTATTCTCACCAACTCTCTCATTTCTCACAATATTAATTATACCAACAACATTAATTGATAGGAATTAAGATCATTTAAGTTCTAGTTTGTTTAGAACTAATATAGGATTAATAATAATAAAGGTGGAACAATCAAACAAAGATTCATTGTTATTAAACAAGGTTTTATATTCATACATCAAGCCCCAATTCTATATGATCAATATAGAACATGTTACCTAACTGTAACAAGGATCAAGGACACCTTGAACTTAAGGCTAAACCAACTCTACTAGACGTCTACATCTTTTCTTGTACACTCACACGTTTTTCTGGTGTTCACACAAACTGACACACCTAAAACTATGTCTATGGATCTCTTTATATAATCGAGTCCATAAGACTTACAAAGGAAAACTAATGGTATTAGGAAACAAAATCTTCCTAATCTTTACCTTCATATCTTTGACCAAATCTTCTAAATGGATCTTTATTTCATATCTTTGACCAAATCTTCTAAATCCTCCATCTTTGTAGAATTCCATATAGACGACTTTGATCCTTTTGTTTTCCTCATTCTTTTGTATCATTGTTTTGTATCATCAAATCAATATAATTCCCAACAATCTTTGCCTATGTGATGATGACAAAACAAACATCTTGATTTTCCATATCTTGATCTTTCATGAATGAAACAATCTTCCCCTTAACTTAAGATTTTCCCCTTAAGTTAACAATCTTCATGACACCACAAGATCTATAAGTTGCAAATCATATAATCATCTTCCCCTTTTTGTCTTCATCCAATAGGGGACTGTAAACACATGCAACTTTGATCTTTAAAACTACAAACCATATATTACACTTCCAATCCAAGCTTTCCAATGACTTAAATTACCCTCCATGACGCATAATAAGAAAAATGAATTCAAGTAGTAGAAATTTAAACTAGCAGTAGTAATAATGACTTTGCAGTAGTAAAAACCTTCCCCTAAAACTGTGCATGTAGATGGTTAAACACTTTGTTAATTAAGCTTCCCCTAAAACCAATATGTTAACCATCTCTTGAATCTTTAAATTCTGTAGGCTTTTTGTAATGATTACTGATGAAGTAAACTTGATATACCAAACTTGACAATGAAGTAAAATCTTCCAAATTTGTTACTTAAGTTTGCACTATTGTTGATTGAAGAACGGTGCAAAAGTACATCACCTCTTGAAATTATCCACATTGACATCTTCATGTGTCACTGAGCACTACAACGTAACTCTTTTAAGTGATAGCTATAACCCGTGAGTACTACAATGTACCTCCTTACATCGGATATAACTAGATACTCCAAGTCTCAATCATGATTCATATTCGTTCAAGCAAGTTATCATTGAAATCATGCAACCACCCAACCCCGATTTAAAGATAAAATAAGTAGACTCCTTCGTGAAACCTACTTCAATCTCAAATAAGTGATACCAAATAAACTCCGTAATCACTTGACATTAAATGTCCAAATTCCATAGCCTTTTTTCTATTTGAACCAATCCGAGATCTAAACCGTGTGTTATCCAATAACTGACAAAGCTAGCAGTAGTAATTCATTTAAGAGCAGCACTAATGGTTGAGTAGTAGTAAAAATACACTAGCAGTATTAATTACTAACTAGCAGTAGTAAAAATACATTAGCAGTATTAACTACTAACTAGCAGTAGTAAAAATACACTAGCAGTATTAACTACTAACTAGTAGTATTAACTTTCCATTAGCAACATTAACTTAAGCTAACAGTATTAACTTAAGCTAGCAGCACTAACTTCAACTGACAATACTAACTTTGGTCGAGAAACACTAATGAAGTAGAAGCAGTATTAAAAACATAGATGCAGTATTAACCAAGTAAGAGCAGCATTAACCATGCATAAGCAGTACTAACTTCTATGAAGCAACATTAACTTTGTTCGAGTAGTATTAACTATTGTAGAGCAATAATAACCATGTATGAAGCAGTAGTAACTTCCAATCAGCATTAACATGATAACCACTTCAATAAACTTTCCACAAGAACCCAAACTTGAACTCTTAGCTTCCACCTTCATATCACCTTTACTATGATTACACTTTGTATTCATCATCAACTTTTGAGGTTTTTAGAAATTAGGGTTTTTTAAAAAATGATTTAAGAATTAACATCGTAATTTTCGCAAACTTCTTTATCCTCTTCATTCCTCTATACCTTCTCTTCAATACCCAAGTGTTCAAAGAAAAACTTCCAATTGCAATAATAAGAACATTATTAAAAACAATGATGAAAGAGAAGTAAAACCATACCAACTTCAACTTTTCTACAAAAGATTTCAAAAATTTATATCTTTCAATTAAAAGCTCAGATTGAAGATCCCTCCAGTGAGAATATGCCTTTATGAGTAAAGAACCTTCAATAAATTTTTTGTTAAGATCCAACAGTTAACGAATGATATATGCCCTTTTTACCACAGCTGTGCAGAAAGTGACAAAAATAGAAACCAAAATCGAATTTTTTAGGTTTCTTTGAATACAAAATCTTCTTTCTTTGATTGTAAAACCTTATAGATCCTAGATCATGAGCCACTTGGGTCTGATACCACTTGATAGGAATTAAGATCGTTTAAGCTCTAGTTTGTTTAAAACTAATCTAGGATTAATAATAACAAAGGCAAAACAATCAAACAAAGATTCATTGTTATTAAACAAGGTTTTATATTCATACATCAAGCCCCAATTCTATATGATCAGTAGAGAACATGTTACGTAACTGTAACAATGATCAAGGATACCTTGACCTTAAGGCTAAACCAACTTTACTAGACGTCTACATCTTTTCTTGTTCCTGTATACCCATTTAGTACCAATGGCCCTTTTGCCATTAGGTAAATCCACCAAGGTCCAAACCTGTTGTAACTTGAACTGCAGAAGCTCCTCTTGCGTAACTTATATCCAGCTTAGATCTTTTGATGCTTAGATTACCTTCTTGGGTTCTGCTTGTGATAAGAAACATGCAAACAGACAATTCTGAAAGTCTTTATGGTTAATCCTTTGATGCATTGTGCTAACCATAACATGTTCAGTCATACTCTTTGTCATTCTCCTGGTTTGAGGTGTTGAATGTATATCTATAATGATTTGATCAACTGGATGATCCTTGTGAATTCTAGTAGTTGGAATAGGACTGAAAAGGATATGAGTATCCAAATTAGTCATGTCAGCCTTTGCACCAACATCTTCATCATCATCTGAATAGACAATCTCTTCCAAAGGAGGCATATCTGGATCATCTGGAAGTTCAATGCTTGGTTTTGCACCACCAGCATTAACTTCATTTGTGCTAGCAGCATTAACAGTGTTAGTGTTGTTAACATCATCCTCCTTCTCTTGATCATCATTTCTACTCTCTTCTCTTGGATCATCATTATCCTTCTTTTCAGCATCTCCTTATGGTTTGAATCCATCATCAGGGAAACTCTTTATTATAGAAGAGAATAGTGAATCTGCAGTCCACAATGGTAGCAGTATGTAATCTTTGCCAGGTACTGTCTCCACTCTAGTTTTACATATATCATTACTTGCTTTTGTACCTGCATTACCATTAGTTTGATTCCCTACAACAACTGGCTGATAGTTCATAGTTTTGGTTAGTCCATCAATATCAAACAACCAAGTTGGTCCACTTCCTGCAATGTTAGGTGTATTCTCATTAAATTGAATATGTAGGCTCTCTTCTACTATCCTGGTTCTACTGTTAAACACTCTAAATGTTTTACTATTTAGAGATTATCCAACAAAGAATCCTTCATATACCTTTCCATCAAACTTGCCTAGGTGATCTATGGTATTAAGGATTGTAACAGGACACCTAAATGGTCTCATGAAGCCTAAAGCTAGTTTCTTACCAAGAAAAAGTTCATAAGGGGTCTTGTTATGAGGCTTGATAACTAAGACTCTATTCTGGACATAGCAAGCAGTATTAACTACTTCAGCCTAAAAAGTTGTTGGCAATTTTGAATCAGCTAGCATAGTTCTAGTAGCCTCAATTAGTGTTCTATTTTTCCTTTCAGCTACTCCATTTTGTTGAGGAGTTCTAGCTACACTAAATTCCCTCTTAATACCCTTCATTTCACAAAACTCGTTCATTACTCTATTCTTGAATTCAATTCCATTGTCACATATGATTACCTTAACCCTAAGGTTTATTAGATTTTCTATTTCTGTTATGAAAGACTTAAGGATTTCACTAGTTTCATCCTTAGTGGCTAGAAAGAAAACCCAACTAAACCTGCTAAACTCATCTGTGACAACTAGGCAATACATCTTTTTCATTAAGCTCTTTACAAATGTTGGGACAAACAAATCCATGTGCAACAAATGTAAAGGTTTGTAATTGAATTCACTGATTTGGACTTACAAGAAGCTCTGTGTTGCTTTCCCTTCTGACAAGCAATACAGGATTGATTAATTTCAAAAAGTTTTGAAGGCAAACCTCTTACAAGATTTCCCTTAACTAGTTTATTTAAAGTTTTGAAATTTATGTGCCTAAGCCTCTTATGCCAAAGTTTAGATTCATCTGGTGTGGCTTTTGCAAAGAGACAAGTAAGACCTCCTTTAGAAAAAAATATTCTTTAAATCAACACTATACATATTATCCTTTCTAGGCACCTTAAGCAAAACATGATTTTCATTAGTTAACATAAAGTCTGGAGACAGGACAAAACATTCAATGTCAGTAAAGAGAATACTATTCTTTTTATCACATATTTATGAGACACTAAAGAGGTTAAACTTTAACTCTTTTACAAAATACACATCCTCAAAATCTAAATTACTAGTTCTGATTTTACCTTTCTATTAGAAACAAATAAATCTCAGTCACTTAAAGTTATTTAGTATTTTCTAGCTCCTAGTTAATAATTAATTAAATGTAAATAGGCCAACTAAGAAAAAGCCCAAAAGCCAACATCTCCCTTCCCTCTTTGTTTAACCTAATTAGAGGATATAAATACCCCCTCCCCTTTCTTGTACAAATAGTCCCACGCCATACATAAACATAGACAATATGTTTTCTCCTACACTTTAGGGATTTATGTTTGTAATCTCTTATATGTAAGTTTTATCTTTCAATTAAACTTTTCCTTTCCATTTCTACTTTCTCTTGATCTTATCCTTATAATATATCCATCATTGTGAAAATTATTGGAACCTATAATTGGTATCAAGAGCCTATGTGGTAGGTGTTTGATCTTGTGTGTTTGAAACTCTCGGCTTATAATTTTTTTCTTCTTGATCTGTTTGTTCGTGCTCTTATACTTGACCTCACAAGCCAAATTGAATCAAAAAGGAAAAAGGAGGTCAGCCACACTTTAATATAAATTCATATCTCTTACACAAGAAATAAATACAATTCGTCCCTTGTGAAAATTGGGGAAGTAGAACACGACAAAAAGGGAAAAAGAATTGGTAAAGTGTATTAACAATTGGTGAGCAGTACACGACACAAGTGACGACAGGTTTATTTTTATTTGCGTTTACTTTTGTGATCGAGACCAGGGAATATCAATTAAGGAGAAGCCGACAAAAGGAATATAAAAAAACGTTTAGGGATATTGTAAAAAAAAAGGAAGAGATCTATATTTTGGGAAGTGAATATTTATTTCCTAAAATCAAGGGATTTGATTTTATCTTTTATGATTAATTTTGGGAAGTAAATATTTGGTTCCTAAATTCAAGGGATATAATCTTCTAAATTTAGAAATTATATTCTTGTTCTTCTTTCCTTCTACTTGAGAAAAATCTTTGGAATATTTCAACATCAATTAATTATTGTTTTGTGGTTTCTTCTTGATTTTGTAAAATCCCGTGAAAGATATGATTCTTTTCTCAGTTTTAATCAAAGATTTGTAAAATCCCGTGAACATTAATTGATTTCTATCAAACACAAACAACCACTCAAGATCCGTAACTTCACAATGTCAACAACGGATAAAGAATCAATTGTAGCAGGTACGGATAACCGTCCTCTAATGTTGGAAGAAAGTGACTTAGATTCATGGAAAATACACATACATAGGTACATTCGTGGAAAACCTAATGGGAAGTTAATTTTGGAATTCTATCAAAATTGGACCTACTCCACATCCAACAACCACAGACACTACGGGAGAAGGTAAACAACAAACTCAGGTAATCTGAAAAAAGAGAGATGATGAGTTCACAGAGGCTGAGAACATCAACGAGCTTGCTGATATTCAAGCTATTAACATCCTCAGTCAAGGGCTCCCAAGACACATATTCAACACGCTGAATCAAACTGAGACGGCACAAGAAATCTGGGAGAATGTAGAGCTACTTATGCAAGGATCCGGTCTCATTGAACAACAACAGAAGGAGATCTTGTTTGATCAATATGAAAGGTTCTGAGCTATTGGAAATGTATCGATTCACGACTACTTTGTTCGATTCCACAAGCTGATCAATGACATGAAATCACTAAAATACAAATCTTAGCTCATCAGAGGAATACCAAGTTTCTCAACAACCTACCTTCGTATTGGAGCAAGTATGTTACTATTGTGAAGAACAGTCAGGACATATCAAATGTGAGCTATGTCAATCTATACACTCACTTGAAGAGTTATGAACAACATGCCACGAAGACTCTTAGCAAGATGAACCAATCTTCTGGGAACAGTGATCCACTTGCTTATATGGCTCAGGCAACAAAGACAAGTTCACATACCTCCTCACAACAATACTCACCTTCACAATATGTCTCTCTACAACCTTATTATACACCTCCACCACAACAATCTCCTCAGTCAACCAATGATGCTATGCAAGCAACGATGAACCAGATAGTGAACTTACTTAGTGGGTTTTAGAAACAGTTTCCTTCTACCAACAACCAGCTCAGAACCTCTACTAATCCAATGACCCAAGCTACTATTCAAGCCGATCAGATTACAACTGAGAGTATTTAACGAAGAGCTCTAGGAAACAAAGGTAAACAGAATACCACTGGATCTCAAGGAAAGTTGGTGACATGTTACAATTGCCGTGGTCTAGGACATATAGCAAGGGAATGCAAGGAGAAGAAACGGGAAAAGGACTAACAGTGGTTCAAAGACAAAGCATTGCTTGTGGAAGCTAAAGAAAAAGGAGTTGTACTAGATGCCGAGGCTGAAGCTTTTCTAGCAGATGTAGAGTATACAGCTCATTATGATGATTCATTGGCCATCACTACCACTACATCATTTGAAGTAAGACATGAGGATGCTTATGATTCTAATGTAGACGAAGCACCTCATGCGGTTGCAGCATTCATGGCCAATCAGCTTGGTATATCTACTAGAGAGGGCACCAGCAACGACACTAATTTTCACTCAAAGGTACACACTCATAATAATCACTTCTTTGAAAATATGAATCATCAAGTAACACAAGCGATGCACCAGGAAGAACAGCTAGACTCTGATGTTTATTCAGATATCGATGATTATGATAACATCATTCCATATCATTAATACCAATCAAACACTGAAGTCAAAAATGTTCCAACTAGGGTATCTCCTGTGCTATCTCATCAAATTTTTATGATTACCATTCTTGATGATATGAGGTTAAAACTAGAGGGCTACATGAACACTAATAAGGGACAAAGCCTTGCAAATGATTCCTTAAAAGCTAAGCTTGAGAGATACAAAACCCAGTTTCAAAATCTAGAACAAAGTAAGGTAAAAAGGGATTTAGAACAACTGGTTACTAAACGTAACAAACAAAATGCTAACCTTGAAGAGCAAATTGTGTCTTTAAAACAACAACTTTCACAATAGGTTGAGTCTAACATGTCTTTAAAAACTAAAAGTGAAAAGTTAAAAACTAATAATAAGGCTCGTGAGGATAGTTATCAAGAGGAATTAGTTTGGTTAAGACATGCTAACAAGGTTGTAACATAACTTTTGCAATCATATGGTCAACCTGTTCAAACTATTCCTATGCTATCTAAATGACCAACTTTTGCTTCTAAGGACTTACACAAAACTACTCTAGGTCGTAGTAACCAAAAGTATCTCAAAACAGCTCAGCTAAGTCGGCCTGCCCTGTATCGTAGTCACATAGTTGTAAATCCTTTGCATACCCCCTATAGGGTCCATGATAATGAAGACACTTTAGTTCATGTTGAAGTCAGTAGAACTAAGATGTTAGAAAATATGAAAGACCCAAAGTGTCCAATAATATCTTTGCCCATAAACTATGCTAAGTTAAACAACTTGTATGATACATTTGTGCCTCAAAAGGAGTTGACTAGAGAACAGGCTTATTGGTTACCAGCTACTAAAGTTGGCAGTAACCAGTCCAAACCTGCTCAACAGTTTGTTCTTACTCGTCCAGCTAAGAGTCAAGTTAATTCTCATTTAAAAACATTAAAATCATGTTTTCCAGAGTTTGATGAGGTTGTGAAATTCAAAACAACACCCACATGTTTAACAGATGGGGAGTGGCATTTTGAACATACCAAAATATGTTTTGTAGAGCAAATAATTCCTTTTTATGAAAAAATCAAAACTCATGTTAAAGGTATAGAAGATAATCTTTTCAAAGAAGTGTCAGAATACATGAAAAAAATTTACGAACTGGACAAAGAGTATGATCAATGTGTGATTGATAAAAAGTGTTTGGAAATAGAGAATAAAAATCTCCTAATCCAAAATGAGTGTTTACTTGCTGAATCTATTTCTAAATATATTTGTTATGTTGTGCTCACTCCTGATAATGTTGTGCCTATAAGTGTTGAACCTTGTTCCAATTGCGATAAGGAACAAACCAAAAATCTAGAACTTGAAGCTGAGTTTTCAAAAGTGAAACAATTACTTGTTGACAAAGAACGCAGATGTTCCCACATTGAAACGAAATATCTGAATCTAGAACTTAAATTTCAAAAATACAAAGAATGTTTTGAAAATCCACAGGTTTGTAACAATTTAAACTCACCTGAACTTAACATATTTTTTGAAATCAACAAGTTGAAAGAACAGCTTCAAGGGAAAGATAACACAATTGGGAAGTTAAAGGCTCATATCAATAACATGAAAGATGTTAGTACAGGCCCCTCTCTGAGCACTCTAGAAATTGAAAACACTAAGTTAAAGGAAGGACTCACTGCTGTTAGGATTAAGAATGATAGTCTTAGAGATGAAAATGTGTCAATTAAAGAACGTTTTCAAGAATGGTATAAGTCTAAGGCAGGAAGTAATAGTAGTATAAGTAGTGGAGCAACTATCCCTGTGAAACCCAAAGCAGTTACTTCTGGCCTATATGTTATGACACCCAAGTACGTTCCATCTCAGAAAAGAATCAATATGGAAACCAATTCTTCTTTACCTAGGAAAGAAATAGTAACTGTAGTAGATTTGTCTAACGTGCCTGTAAATCTGCCTATAGGAATAAAATCTGTCCCAGACGTTAGCAAATCTATGTCTAAGAGCGATAAGAAGATCCATAAGAATTTGCCAGCTAGAAGTAAGAAAGTAAAGAGAGTTGCAAAGCCCCCTAGGAATTTGAATAAAAAGAATCATGTTGATTCTAGTCTGAACAATAATCGTACTGGTTTTATTACAAAGTCTATTTCTGTTTGCAAAACATGTAATGAATGTTTGGTTTTTGCTAATCATGATGAATGTGTTGTTAAATTTGTGAATACAAAAAACCCAAAGTCATAAATAAAGCAAATATGAAGCAAGTTTGGAAAGCGACTAGCAAAGTAATTGCTAGTGTTGGTTCTCGGTGGAAGCCCACTGGAAGAAAATTCACTTTAGGTGATACCTGCCCTTTGACAAGGATCAATAAACCTGAAGTAGTGTCTTTAGAAAATTCTGGAAGCATTAGAACTAGTGAACCCACTAATAATGTCACTATGACACCTAGGTTCTCTAAGAAAACTCTCACTAGTTACAAACGTAAAGATAGAAACATAAAGGACACTTCCACTGGCAGTCCCTCTAATATAGAAACAATGGCAGCTAAATATCCTGTGATTGTTTATCCTTTACTTGTCTAATTTGGTAATGAATAGCTTGCAATTAAATGTCAGATTACAACTCGGTCAAAATAAAAAGAAGGTGTACGCATTAGTGCATATATCTTATCAAAAGAAGAGAAAATTTCTTTTTGTTCATATGCTAACCCACTGGACCCCAACTAAAATTGGGTATCCAATGTTTCAAATTCTACAGCATCCTTGTTTTTTAAGTGTAGGTCATACAAATCGTCCTTTGGTATTTGGATTCAGGCTGCTCAAGGCATATGACCGGTGATCGTTCAAAGCTCATCAAGTACATGAAAAAATTTATTGGTACTGTTTGATTCAGAAATGATCAGTTTGTAGCTATTGTTGGTTATGGTGACTACAAGATCGGAGATATAATCATCACTCAGGTCTACTATGTTGAAGGACTCAGTCATAACTTATTTTCAGTAGGACAATTTTGTAACGGAGATCTAGAAGTTGCATTCAGGAAAAACACTTGTTTCATTCATAACAAAGAAAAGGTTGATCTACTTAAAGGCTCCCGCACCAAAAATCTGTATTCTATCTCACTAAAAGATATGATGGAAGCATCTCCAGTTTGCTTGCTCTCAAAAGCCTCATCAACGAAGTCATGGTTATGGCATCGTCGGTTATATCATCTGAATTTCTAGACTCTTAACGAATTAGCTCGAAAAGATCTTGTGCGAGGTTTACCTAAGTTGAAGTACGAAAAAGAACACTTATGTCCTTCATGTCAACTTGGCAAGAGTAAGAAGTCATCTTATCCGCTTAAGACAGTCAATACCAATACTGAAGTTCTCAATACCCTCCACATGGACTTATGCGGGCCAATGAGAGTTGAGAGTATAAACGGGAAGAAGTATATTCTGGTGATTGTTGATGATTACACTAGATTCGGTTTTGTCAGATTATTGAGAACAAAGGATGAAACTCCTGAAGTAGATAAGAAATTCATCATATTAATGCAACGTGCCTTAAATGCAACTGTTCGTTACTTGAGAATAGACAATGGAACGAAGTTTGTCAACAAAACACTCACTAAATTCTGTGAGAGTGTTGGAATTACCCAGAATACTAGTGTACCTCAAACTCCATAATAGAACGGTGTTGTCGAAAGATGGAACCGAACTCTTATGGAAGCTGCTCGTACAATGCTTATCTTTGAAAAAGCTCTAATGTTCCTTTGGGCTGAAGCTGTGGCCACTGCATGTTATACACTTAACCGATCTCTCATTTATACACTACACGGGAAGACCTACTATGAACTACTTAAGGGTAAGAAACCTAAAGTGAAATACTTCTGGGTATTTGGATCATTGTGTTATCCTACAAATGCTTATGGTGACCTTGGAAAGATGAAAGCTAAAGCAGACATATGTATTTTCGTTGGTTATGCACCTACCAAGAAGGCGTACCAAATCTACAACAAGAGAACTCGTAAAATCCAAGAGACTGTTCATGTCACGTTTGATGAACTCACAGAAGGATTGACTTCTGTACAATCCAGTACAGGACTCAGACTAAACTCAATGGCTCTTGCACACATCAATGCAGGATCCGATGTTAACTAGTTACAGTCATGACGAATTGGTTTTGGACTTGTAACAACTCCAACATCACCTAGTGTTCCTCCTACAGTGAAATAGTTATCCGAACTATTCCAACCTTTGTATGATGAAGATGAAGAATTTCCACTAAGAGTTCAACCACAGTTGGTTTATGTTGCTCCTCCTCGTGCACTCGAGATTGCACCTGATTTACCTTCTACAACAACAGTCACAGAAGATGCTCCCACAACAACTACCATCACTTCACCTTCACCATCATCTCCTTCAGACACTAGTGTTGACGAACTTGAGAATACCACCACTACACCTAGCAGTGATTCATTTGGAAATTATGTTACTTATGAATTTGATTCAGAAGCATCATCTTCTGGCACTATCAATGTAGACACTACTCACCTAAACAACCCACCTTTAGAACATGCACGAAAGTGGACTAAGGATCATCTGTTAGAGAATGTAATTGGAAATATAAATCGACCGGTATCCACAAGATGACAACTTGAAACTGATGCCATGTGGTGTTTCTTCAATGAGTTTCTAGAGAATGTCAAACCAAAGAACTTTAAAGAAGCGGTACAGTATCCTTCCTGGATTGATGCCATGCAAGAAGAAATTCATGAGTTCAAACATCTTGCTGTATGGGAACTTGTACCTGCTTCATTGCACTCCCTAGTCATTGGACTCAAATGGGTCTACAAGATCAAGTTAGATGAATATGGAGATGTATTGAAGAACAAAGCTCGGTTAGTTACAAAAGGTTATCGTCAGGAAGCACGGATCAATTTTGAGGAATCCTTTACGCCGGTTGCTAGACTTGAAGCTATTAGACTATTCATTGCTAATGCAGCTAGCCAAGATAGGACAATTTTTTCAGATGGATGTGAAAATAGCCTTTCTGAATGGCGAGCTGAATGAAGTTATCTATGTCAGTCAACCTGAAGGATTTGTTGACCCAGATCTACCAACTCATGTGTACAGACTGAAGAAAGCTCTTTATAGGTTGAAACAGGCTCTACGTGCTTGGTACGATGAGTTATCCAGGTTCCTCATGTCTATCGGATTCTCCAAAGGAGTTGTCGATCCTACGCTCTTCATAAGGAAAACAGGCAAACACATCTTACTTGTTCAAATCTATGTAGATGATATTATTTTTTCCTCTACAAATCCTAAGTCTTGTGAGACTTTTTCTAATGAAATGAGTTCTACTTTTAAGATGACGATGATGGGACAAATGTCTTTCTTTTTAGGATTACAAATTTCTTAAATTCCCAGAGGCATCTTCATTAATCAAAGTAAATATGCTCTTGAAATTTTAAAGAAATATGGACTTGACTCTAGCGCATCAGTTGATACTCCCATGGTGGAGAAAATGAAACTGAATGAAGATAGGTAAGGGAAATTAGTTGATCCTATACGTTTTTGTAGAATGGTTGGCTCCCTAATGTATCTATCTACTAGTAGACTTGACATTGCTTTTGCTGTGTGCATGTGTGCCCGGTGCCAGGCAAAGGCTACTGAAAAACACTTACATGTTATTAAGCGGATCTTTCGATACCTTAAAGGAACCATTCACATGGGTTTGTGGTATCCGAAAGACTCCGGTTTTGCACTAAGAGCTTTTGCAGATGCAGATTATGCAGGTTGTCAAGACACCAGATGAAGTACATCAGGTTCTGCTCAATTTCTTGGAGATAAGCTTGTCAGTTGGTCTTTAATGAAATAGAAGAGCATAGCTATCTCAACTACAGAGGCAGAATATATAGCTTTGTCTGGATGTTGTGCCCAAATTCTTTGGATGCGTTCATAGCTTTCTGACTATGGCTTTAGGTTTAACAAGATTCCTCTATATTGTGATAACCAAAGTGCTATCGCGCTATGTTGTAACAATGTGCAACACTCAAGGTCCAAGCATATTGATATCCGACACCACTTCATCAAATAGAAAGTGGAAAACAGGGTTGTAGAGGTGTACTTTGTAGAAATGAAATATCAACTCGCAGACATATTCACCAAAGCATTACCAAGGGAACGCTTTGAATTGCTACTTCTACTGCTTGGTATGAAACAAATGTCTCCAGAAACTCTTAAGGAACTACAAGAGTCTGCCAATGCGTAACAAAGGTATCTGAACTGTGTATACTTTGTATGTATATAATAAAAAAATAATTAAAAAAATTAAAAAAAATTAGTTAGAAATTTAGGGTGTATGACTATGGCTCAAACAATGACTACAGCTCACCA